>JAQIXN010000812.1:0-27792 GCA_034698145.1 Proisotoma minuta
TTTCGTCATAGGGACATGTCCTTGTGGCGATTTTTTGGTCACAGAGACATCTGAGACAAATGCGTGATGCATTTTTGATTTTTTCTTAAATTTATCTTTCGAATGAGACCCCATATGCAAAAAGACATTTTTTGTCATAGGGACATGTCCTTGTGACGATGACGTTGTCTGATCATGTCCAATTTTCAAACTTGACCTTTATTTTGACCTTAGTGACGTGTGTACAAATTTTCATACGATTTAGACACTTTCTTCAAAAGTTATCGTGGTGACAGACAGACAGACGGACAGACGGACAGACGGACAATGCGTTCACATAATGTAGCTCCGCTACATAATAAGCATTGCATGTTGCACCTTTTTCACAACATTAGACCCAGCCCTTGATTTTGTCATAGATTGGCATTATGATCATAAAATTCAATTTCTGTTTTCTCTCTGCAGAATATCGGTTTCCTAGTAACCGTGATACTATACTAATAAATATAACAGTAAAATATGAAAATATAATGTTGTTAAAAATGAAACCTGAAACTTTATTGCTTGGATTAGGTAGTTACATAATTTAATCATTAATTTGTGTTAAATATAGATAAACGCAGACTTATTGCATAATAAATATTAAGAAATTTTTTCTCAACATTTCCAGATTCTATGTATTAAATAATTTAAATTATAATCTTTTACTCGCTTCAAACTCAACCCAATTGATCACGTGTTTGACATGTCCAATTGTCGCATGGGGAAACGTTTGCTTCCAATTTTCCAAAAACTTTTGACCCCAACTCAAATTTTCCGACCGTTTCCATTCTTTCAACACAAATAGATTCACACTCCTCAAAGTTTCGCTATAACCTCTTTTGCCAGGTAGAAATTTTTGGAGCAATCTCCCAAAAGCATATTTACCCGGAGTTGACTTTCCATAAAAGGAATCGCTATTTTGAGTAACTTCCAGTTTTCTTAAATTTGGAAAATCTTCAGCATAATCCACAACATCTTTTTCATTTCGTCCAAATTTGAAATTAAAGCTGAAGCTTTTTCTTTTTCCCCATCTTCCAATAACTTTCAATTTTAATGTTTCCAGATTGACCATTTTAGGAATAATAAGCATGACCTCAAGTTCTTCTACTCCATGAGTTATCCCCAGCTCAAGATATTTCAAATTGATGGCTTGCTTATTTAAAATGTATTGAACAGTCTCTTTTGTATCAAAATCTTTCCAATTGCAGTCAGATATTGTTAAAGATTTGAGAGGAAATGGAAATTTAGTAAGAAAACTTGTTGTGTGTGTATCCGCAAGGTTTGAAAATGTTAGCTGCTCCAATTTCACTTCATTTGTAAACAAAAGAGGCAAAAGCTCGTTGTAATTGTTGCTCTCGTTTGTTTGAAATGATCGTAGATTTGGAAGTAATTTCAAGAGTTTTTTGACATAATTTTTTGGTTGAGCACTGTTGCAAATTGTCATGGAAATATAAAGGAATGAAAATACCTATGGAAATACAAAATTTGGAAAATTTTACCTGTTCAAAATATGGAAAGAAATTAGCTTTAATTCTTTAACAGATGTCATCTGAAGGTAAAAATTCTCCCAAAATTCTTCGTCAATTGACAAGTCGAGTTCCAAACTTTTAAGATTTGGCATATTTTGAAAAATTGTTTGAAAAGTTTCCATTTCTTTTTCTCGCTCGATTTCAATGGAAAATGAAAGTTTGTTTACAAAATGGCCAAAACTTGCGAATGCGTTTTGAATTTGGTTCAAAGCTTCTACTTTAAGCTCTGGTCTCCATCCTCTTTTTGCTTGAAATGAATACGCATGCAAAGTGATATTTTGGATTCCATATTTCTCCCAAGTTTCTAATGATTTGTCAATATCGGACCAAAATCTGCTAGCAAATGCTGTGGAAAATTCCAAATATAGTCGTCCCTCTATTTTAAGGAGATGAGCAACAGTTTGATCCCAAAATTTGTTGGTAAATCGAAGCTCTTTTAAAGTTGAAAGTGGAAGAAGAGAAAGTATTCGGAGTAAAATCTACAATTAAAAACGTTTGAAGATTACAAAACAAAGTTCTAAAAAATTGAACAAGTTACAAGTTCATTCCCTAGAGCGGATTCCGCTGCCGACATTTTGAATTCAAATATTTTTAAGAATTTTCAAACTATCACAAATTTTTAAGTTGTTTTACAATAAATCACGGAGCTTGTGGCTTCAAAATATAATTTTTCCAGATGTAAATTAATGCGAACAGATTAGCATGTGACTGTTATTAAATGGACTGGCCAAATATTTTCCATATCATAAACAAATGTATGAGATGAGACTCTGACGAGCAATAAGAACAAGATGTGGTAATCGTTTTATTTGTGTCAAATAAATTATATCAATCAGTACTGCGTATTTAAACATCTTATATCCATAATATAGAGTTACTAAAATTGATAACTTATGCACTGTATTAAATAAATATTTTTATTAAATTCTAATCTACTGTATTGTTGCAAAAATAAATGCTTATCCTAAGTCAATTCTCGAATTTATATATGCAGCATATAAACAAAAACATTTCTAAAGCACAATTTGACAGTTTTAAAACCACATAAGAACATTTGCCGTGTAGTATAGAACAAGACTAAGGTAATCTGTCCTCGTCCCCTGCCGCATATAAAAGTAATTTCCCACTTTAATTCTCAAACCTTGCATGCTACGAACCCCAACATTGGCTTCCACTGAACGACGTTTAGACCTCCAAAGCCCTCTCAAATTCACCGAGTCCTCGTTGACCTTAGCACCATCTGCTGCACCAAAATGCAATATTGCAAATGCGCAAGCCTGCGCCAGAAAAATTGCAGTACTAAAGGTTTGTGGAACAGCCGAATGTAGGGTTAATCTAATTAATATATAATTTCCAATAATAATTGAAACAAACCCAGCAAATGAAAACCCTTGAAAGCCATATAATGTAAATTGATTAAAGTAATTTGTGAGAAGCTGTAGCTTTCTGTAGTTCTTAAGCAGTATTGCGAAATTAATCATTCTCACACTTGAAATTGACCGCAGTTTCCGCAGCTGTCGTGCAATGTCCATTAGGGCTACTTCGCTGATAATTGTGGCCCCATTTAATATTTGACATTCGTGGAAAGTCACGAAAAAGATGAGCATCATTCGGAGCGCCAAGAAAAGAAATGGATGCGAGGCTTCAAATCTCCTGAAGAGAAAATATGTGGGATCCAAAGTAGGATTTAGTATTGGCAAACTTGCAATACATAATGGACTCGAAATGGAAACGGGTATAAAGATATGAAGTACCATCCCAAAAATTATATCCTTTGTTTGTTTTTCTGGATCTCTACGTCGATCTGAAAGGTAAATATAAAATAAATAAACCGTTGAAGAATTTTTGGGTTGCTTGATTGATATAGTAATAACTCCTAAAGTAGCAGACATGAGAAGAATTTCATTCGAAATCTGAAGCATGGGTTCATAACAAAAAAAGTTACCTGGAGAAATCACATTGGAATAGAGTGAACAGGCTGCAGAAGGGTTTAGTATGAAGCTGAAATTAAAGACTATTCCCATGGGAAAGAAAAGGGAGAAATAAATCATTATGATTAAATGGACTGAGGTTATTTCTGGATCTCTAACTTTACTAAAAAGTTCTCTGATAAGCATAAAATGCATGGAGAAAACTAGAACTAGACTAATAGCCGTAAAAATATAATAAAGTGGCAGACGCTTTAAATTTGTGACGGAAATCCATTTGTCTCCATCCCATTTTATTGGTTGGGGGCAAATGCTTTCGATGAAAGACGAATAGCGGGAAAATGCAAATATTGGCGTTGGTTCTAACTTTAAAAGTTTCTGAATATAGCTGTCAAATTTTTTGGTTGAAGTTGTAACCATTTTGATGCCGGAAATAACACTCTCTTGAAAATTTGTTAGATAGTTCTACTTGGAACATTTGAAAATTTGTCTTGTTGCCAGTTATTCTCCAAAGTCACTATTCATAATTATGTTATTTACAATAATTGGTAATTTAAGGCAAATATGTAATTGCTGTATTAGTAAATACTTTTGGGGATAATAATGGAATTTAAATGCAAATAATAAATACTTTAATTTAATTTTATAATTTTCTGCCAATTTTTTGACATTTTACAAAAAGTATACTACCTTATATCTAGACGTCTACCCTATTTATATACAAATTTGATTGAGCATATTTATATTTAAATAAAAAGTATTTAAAATCATTTTTGTCTCCTATTCGAGCACGTCATTTGGCAAAAATTAAATTCAACTGTAATTAAAATTAAACAGAACCTACATAATGTAAGTATTAACCTTTACCAAACAAAAGTTTAAAGAATTATCCTACAAAAATAGGATAAATTTGATTAGAAAATTGCTTTTCAATATGTATTTTCTCTTTTAAATTTTTATTGTAAAACCACAGCTATAAAAAATTATTTAAAATATTTTTTGCTCAATTTGATACGAAATTTCAATAATTTTATCCTGTCAATTTCAAAATATGCAACTGAAACTGTCACTCTTTATTACAACTTTGCAAAGCATGCTAGATACAAATGCATAATTACAGGTTGTATTAATATTGCACGCATCACTGTCTCTGCAAGTTCCTTGATGACAAGTTAGCATCTAATCTAGTATACAACAAAAGCCAAAGCCGGTTTGCAGTTTGTGGCAATTTTTTTGCCTCCTCATTCTTATTTAATCTCTTCTAAATTGCGTAAACCAAAACCACATTCACACAGTAAATAGTTAGCTCCATTTTATTTGTTTATCATCCCAATTCAAACTTCCTCATTCAGCTAATTTCTGCTTTGTATCGAATAATTGAATGCATTTCATTGCAGAAGAAGGTGATAAAAACTAGGCAATGCAATGTAACAAAGTTGTTTATTAATGGCTTTAAACTTGTCCTCATTTGTAAACAAACATTATATAAAATTGTTACACGCACTTTTGCATACTTTTTTTAAAAACTATATTGTATATGCATGTCAACGTTTATAAGGTAAAATGCTTATTATCAATTTATGACTGCAAAGAATTTTAAGGAAATTTTGATATACAAAGAGTTATGTACTCGTTAATTCCTAAAATTGCCCGTGATTTTTAATTTCTATATTTACACGTGCTTTTTAAAACGAAATTGAAATTCAACTGACTTGCAATTTCAGGAAGGAAATGTGTGCATATTAATTTGTCCTTAAAATGCATTATCACATTCACAGTCACATTTATTCTCTTTTTATATACATCAATTAAAAAATTCTATTTTTGTGGTACTCCGATAAGAATGTAAGGAGCCGCTGCCCTATTGACTGGCGTGCCATCCGGCCAATGGGTCATGGATGGGACATGGTACTTCTGCAGTTTCATTCCTGCCACAACTTCATTCCCTCCAAATCGAATTATACGCTGGAGAGGAACATCTTTGTACTCTGCATGGAGAAATTGGTCCGGAATATTTCTTCCGGTTGTGCTACTAATACTAATTAGGAAAACTAGAGCGATAATGGCCAGGGATGGGATTTTTGAACTCCACTATAAAAATGAATATTATAGAAAATCTGGAGCACTTAAAAGTATTAATAAAAATACAACTTACCATTTTTGCAGTTGACTAAAGCCACAAAAGATTCTCTCAAGTTGTTACCAAGTTATGAAAAGAAAAGAGAGGGAGAGTGAGACTTTATAAGAAGCGTCGTTTGGTTAGTTGACATTTTTTATTGCAGCCAACTTCTGTATTACACGCATCATAACGCACTTGCATTGGAGATACAACACAACTCCCTTTTCCTACTTTTCATGAGTTGTAATATTTGAAAGCTAATGAATTGTGCTATGTGCTAATGTGGGAAGTTTACTTTACTCCCTCATTGCAAAACTATTTGATTTGTGAAGAAATGTTGTTATGAAATGTCATAATTTAACTAATTTATTTATGACCAACTAATCTTAGATTGTTGACAGCTCGAGGTATTTAAAATTTTAATGTATTAATATTTATCCAGATGAGAGAGAATGACTAAGCTTGCAAAAAGATTCATTGATATAATTGAAAACACTAAATTTATTTGTGTATTTATTTTGTTAGGCTGTTGTTTACTTTTGGAATATTACGAGTTTAACATAATTTTTAATATCATTTTCAGGAATTTCATGGAAGGTGGACATTTCCGTTTTTATGCCATTTTTAGAAGCAGTCTCAAGGCTGATTGAACTATATAATTATCGCTGTGCATTTCGAACTACCCAGCTTGCAATACCAATCACACATTTCCTAGCTTGTTCTTGGTAAGAAACCCCAAACCATAAAATCTGTCTTTTTACAGAGTTTGAAATTAGTCCAATAATTTCCGTCTCCCATATTATCATTATAAAACATGGCAGTAAACATGTGAGATAGATATAAAATACAGTTTGAATGCTATCTCTTATTGCACTGGCTTCAAAACTATATTCATCCTCCCCACATTCTTGGAGCCATGGCTCAGCAGCACAATGTGGGGGAAATCCCAATTGTTCCAAGGAACGATTCAGCCTTAAATTGTATGTCGCCACCAAATGATATTCTTTAATCTTTTGATAAATCCCTCCCTCGAATATCCGTCTCAGGTCAGAAAGCAACGTTAATTTTTCAAGCCTTTGAATACCCCAGCCAAAAAATGTGTACAGAATCCCTTCTTTGCCAACATTCCAGAATTGCTTCCCTTTGTGGAGTCTATTAAAAAATCAAAAACTTGGGTCTTGGTCCATGCTTCATTTTATGTTTTACCTGCCAGCTTTGTTTACTAAATAATCATGTTCTGCCTGGATATTTGACTTCCTATCAATGTACACTCTTCGTCCACACTTTGCAACCTCTTGCTCAATAACGGATGGGATTTGATCATGGTTGATATTCAATTTTGGCCAAAAACTTAACCTCTTCTTCATCACGACATGTGTAAGAAAAAGATCTGTGTGTAGCAAATTGAGCTGTGATGGAGGTTCTTTAATCTGTTGCTTATCGCGTTCTTCCCAAATGTCATAAAATTTGGAAACTAATTCTGTTTCAAATTCGAAACATCCTTTAACAGATTCGTACACACATTCCGATGGTAACATGTTCATCTTCCCATAGAGTGCAAAGCTAGAAACTAAGTCCGGCTTAAATGTATCCTCTAGTCCGTGATCTATAAGAAGGACATAATTTGAGTTCTAGATTTAACAATGAGCAAAATTATAAAATGCCAACCATTGTTGGGCACATCTCCGCTTAAATGTTTATTGTATTCCTGAAATATTTTGCGTCTGCTGGGTTTTGTTCCATATTCATGTAGAAAGCCATAATAACCCTGAATAATGAAAGCTAACTCGAACGAAGGAATATTTGTGATGTTTCTACAAATAAATTCAAATGGGTTAATGTACCTTATTCATAGACTTTCAACTGAAAATGTACATACGTTGACTTTACAAGTTCGCGGAAAGTGTTCACACTTTTCAAAGGAAGTGGACTTGTTACACCTGCCATTTAAATAATATTCATTTTTGAAATATTTCATAATACATAATAAAGCACCTGTGATCGCCAGGCTCCTATATGCATTGGAGAAAATTAGCCCAAGCAGTATCCAAAGACCACATGTAAGTCTGTAGAATAATGTATTATTCAAAGCATAGGGAACTGGAGCTGATTGTTCCAAAGCTATTGCAAATGCAGAGAAATATGACGTAAACGAATTGTCTGCTGATGGAAAATAGACACGCGTAAAGATATCTATTACAACCTATTTCAAATAGAACAAAATTGTAATAAATGAAACCTAATATGTAAAAATTTACCGCAATCGCAAGCATGCAAATGACAATTGCAATCCATAAAGTGGGTTGAAACGGACTCGAATACATTTCAAAAGAAACAATTTCCGTGGCGTAACAAGTTAAGAAACCATAAGGTTCCACTTCTGTCACCACAATATCAGCTAAATCATCAGAAGTTGACCCAATTCCAATTTTGAGGCTCCGCTCAGTGTAAAATTCTGGGAATTCGTATAGATCGTGACCAAAAGTTAGATTGCTTTTTTCATTCAATAGATCAAATATTAGCCTTTTAATCCCTGGTTTAAGAAAATTTCCGTTCAATATTTTTCTGAAAAAATTACTCGGGATTTGTTTTTTAGAAGATTTAACTTCCCCGATCCCCCAAAATTCGTGGCCATGTTGAGCGGTCGACTCGACCTTGATGCATTGTGGTTTGTAGGATTCTGAAATTTCTTCAAACATTCCAAGATCAACTTGAATCTTGAAAGGCATTGGAACGAAATTGCATTTGACCAAATCGTTGCAGTAGCAGCAGAGATAAAGGGATTGATGCTGATGATTTCCGGATATTGGATAAATTCGAATTGAGAATCGAGCCGTTACGAATTTCTTGGAATTGAATAAGTGGCGAAAGATTCTATTTTCTTTGGCTACTTCAAAATTAGATTGTGAGAGATAGAGAATGAAATAGTTTAGTCTCGAAATCATGTCTGAAACCAACAATGTATGCAAATAAATAGTATTTTTTTGTGATTGACATGCTTACCAAATGTTATTGGCAGAGCGTTTTCATGATAAAGAAAACCCTCGAGAAATAAGACATGAAGCACACAAAAAACGGATTTAATCAGAAATTTGGATTTTTGGAATGCTCTAATTAGTTCAAAGTCTGGAAAGATTTGGTTGGTTTTGAATTTACGGATTGTTAGCAGATTTTGAGACCCCTTGAAACTTGTGTCATCAAATGTTGTCCCATTTCCATCAAGTATCAAATTGACGTAGCATGGCAACGGATTTGAAGCCAGAATTTTAATAAAGTTGTTTCTCTCTTTTTCTTCCAGTTCTTTTATTTTGTCTCCTAGAACGAAATTTTGACTATTGAGGAAGAAATATCCTAATAGGGTTAATTTGGATGGAATTTTCATTTTTGCAAACAGCAGAAGTTTAATTTAAATGATTTAAACTGTTTATATTCAACTACGCAAAACGTGAAATGAAGTGAGCGTGACTTAGTTTCAAATATCGGGCTTCTTACATTGATTAACATTTTACTCTTGTTATTTGGATTTTACACAAAGCGTGCTTTCACGTTGATTGCTTTTTTCATTGCATTGGACACTTTTAAATTATTTAAATTGTTTTAAAACAATTCCCCAAAATAAAAGAAGAATGCTGAAAAACAATTTATTTCATTTTAAGCACGGGATTGACAATTTTTGTAGTAATATATTTAATTGATTACAAACTTTTTTTACCAATACAATTCCATTGACCTTGTCTAAAAGGTATGAAAGCAAACTGGCTAATCTTATTTTTATTTTTGGGATTGAACCACTCAGGGTCAAAACACTCTGGATTTGGGAAATAAGTAAAAAAGAAACTTGAAAAAGAAAAAGTAAAGTAAAAAAAAACTTTATACCGATGCTTTTCTTGTCAAATTCACTAATTTACAAGTGAAAACTGACCCATGACCCACTTAACCCTCCTTTGATATTCTGCAAGTACGTCTCCTTACAATTGGACTTCAAAACACCATGTTGTGTCTTTGACTAAATTAGAGAATATTTTTTTTTTAATTGTTTTGTGCCCATAAACAAGTCTACTTTTTTGCATGAGTATTTGTTATTTCTAGGGGCTCGAATTCCACTTTATCTTGTGGTCTTGGATCCCAAATATCAACAAGAATGCATTGGCTCAAATTTAAGTTCCCATTGGAAAGTTTCTAGCCCTTTCCTCCAAAATCGTTAGCATATTTAATCCAGGGACTGCAAAATAATTTCAAAATGAATAGAAAAAAATACAAATGCTTTCAATCTCTATACTTACAATCCCTCGTCTATAGTATTTTACCTATCCCTTGTCCCATAATACTTTTGATGCCTTGCATAATTATTATCCCAATCATGAGTCCATTCAATTCCTGGAGCAGAAAACATTCCTCTGACATAGCAAGACGTCATTCGACTCCCGATACATTTCACCCTGAACCACTCCAAATTGCTTTGATATCCTTGTTTATTTATAATTTAATATTGAGCCAGAGTTTTTTGACAGTTTTGCAAGCATGTACAAATAAGGGACATAGTCTAGACCAACTGAAGCTCTCACAAATGATTTTTGTATTAAAAGCAACCATTCCTTTAGCTCTTGAGTGTTACACGAGTGTTAAACTATTTCCAAAAACAACGGTTGCCTTTGGAAAATTTCCAAATTTATATATGGCCATAATTGTACAACATGTGTTTTGAGAATTGATGGCAATTACTGGGATATGCTGATATTTTATTTATCAACAATTATGGCTGTGGTGAATAAATTTACACATATGTAAAGTAGGTAGATAACACGGGTATACTGATTTATCTTGTTTGACCATGTTATCGTTAGATTGAGATATTTATGTTTAGGTAATTATACACTAGGAAGAAAACGAAATGTCCGTTTACCCATTAATGCCAATTGTACGCAAGCATTAATGCCTACAATAATTATTTCCTACTTTATAATTTATGGAAAAAGTGTTATTTTGCGGAAATTATGTACCCTCAAAATAGGCCAGCATGCAAAACCTATTTATTCCCTCAACAGTCTGAACAAAAAGCAATTTATTTGGCAGATTATACATTCAAAACATCATATCAGGTTAATTCAGGTTCTAAGTCTACGTCAGGTTAAGGTAGTATGAAAATCGGAAACGAGGCATGATTTGTCTATATTTAAAAGTGTTGGGAATAAGCTACCTTTTAAATATTTGGCTAGTTGCTTCTAAAGATATTTTTTGGGTGGACAATTTAGTTAAAGTAATAGACACATTGTCAGAGGATTGTACAATCAGCATCGGTCACTTTGGAGACTTAGAATTAACAACTCAAGACATTGGTCTGCTAGAAAAGAATCATTTGACATATCAAATAAAGAAGCTGAATTTTTTGAACAATGACAACCATTATATAAGGCTTAAATCAATGTTTCCATACTTCTATCCCTTTATCCCTAGCAAAAACCGCAATTCAAAGAATATTTGTGGGTCATATGTAATTGTTGTCCCATCAACTCATCAATCTGAATTTAAAGCTGCTTATACATATTTTGAAAATGGGAAAATACACAGTTTTCGCATTGACAGACGGCGTATTTTGTCCCAACTCGATCTCGGTCATCTTAATTCTCTTTTCATAAGCAAATTAATATTAATTGGATTAAGGGATAAATATTTTCTTAAAGATGCAGCGTTATATTGGAAGACACTGACGGATGCTGTTCCATTCGCATTATGGTTCAGTCTGCCCATTTTGGGAAGGGTAAATAATATAATGATAAGATATGATTAGGATAATACTCATAAAATTTTACATTTTTAGGAGAGATCGGTAACAATCCAAAAAGATGACGTTTTCCTACTTTGTGACACTGAAACATACAACTTATTTCCATTAAAGTTGGAATCTCTAGACATTCCAAATTTCAAAGCATCATTGTCCAATGTAATTTCACACTGCGTACACCAACGACAATGGAGAACTCAGGTGGCAGAATATTTCAAAGAGTTCTTCAACCAACGCGGAATTTCCTCCTCAGAAATTATCAAAATGATCTCAACTCTTTCAAAAAACGAGGGGCTGCCATTTGCGTTGTCCACTCTGACGCCAGTTGGCCGAAATTATTCCCTACCACTTTTGAAAGGGATGAGTCTGATGTGGAAGCCAATTTTGAAGACCCCAAAAACCGCAGGTTACTCGTTTCGACCATTTTATGAACACGAGAAAATACCTTTTGCCTTTGTTGGGGAAGAGGCTTGGACTTTTGCTACCTGTTCTTCGACTGATAGGGTCGGGCTTGATTTCTGGATTTATGCAAAACCTTTTTCGCCATTACTTTGGGGGCTTATCATAACATCTTTGGTCACAATGTTGGGTAAATTATAATGTTAAACTCAAAATTTCTCAGATCCTTTGAATTTACTTTTAGTATTCAGTCTTGCGTACATTTCTATTAACGACCAAGGCCTCCCTTCGTTCCAATCTGCATCTCTGAGACTTCTTCATCTGTTGTCCAATTTATTGGAAGTCAGTCTGCCATCAGAGCCATCAAACAATGGCGTTGTTTACTCTTGTGGGCTTTCAATCTGGGCCTTAATTTGTATTGTGTTGACAACGGGTTACAAAGGTTATTTAGGGTTAATTTTGATGCAACTTTGCCAACCTGTACCTATTTTAGGCGTAATAACAAACGACATGATCCAACCTCTGTTGAAAAATCCCCCAAACGACATATCAACTTTGGATGCTTCAGAATTTACCCTGTACTCTCTTTCATCGGGGGCAAGTCAGAGCCATTTCCATCAAAGACCAAAAACGATGACGAATTGGCGGAGCGTCGAAAGCGAATTTGACAGCCAACTCTTCTTCAACTACATAAATTGGTTGAATGGGCTAATGGTTGAGAATCAAATTAAATTCAACGTCGCTGACTACTACAAATGTCTATCCCTCGGACAGAAAAATTGCGAGGATGAGTTGAAAATTTGGCAACCAATTAGCCTTGAGAGGGCAGAAGCGACCATAAACCGACTTCAATCGGAACTGGAAGCTACTGAAACCGGAAAACTTCTAAAGATAAGCTCGCCCCTAAAAACCATAGCTGATGTTCGAAAAGAATTGAGAAAATGCCAAAAATCCGCATTTATACTAAATACCAATTTGCTAGCCCAAAATTTAGCATACGTCAAACGAGCACTAGGAGAAAATATTGATCGGGTAAAATATTTTGTAAGCAACGGGACAATTTTCCCCAGCTATAAAGTTGCGAGCTTTTATATTATTGGGACTCGGAATTATGCGTTGGTGCAAAATGTGGCCAACTTTCTTCAGTTGATGCTTCAATCTGGGATTTATGCATTTTGGGAAAAGATTGTGAATTTTGTAGCGTTGGCAAAATACAGGGAAACGAATCGGGAAGTGCATCCGCTCGAAATTGGATCAAACATTGGAACCATTTTTGCCATTGGTTTGGGATCCATTTGTGTCTGTGTTGGAATTTTGGGGATAGAGCTTTTATTTGGAAACTGGAAATTGCTTAAAAATGGATGCTTGATGTTGTGGTTTAAAATCGGTCGTTGCAAACGGACGTAATCAAATAAATTTAAATTTATAATTGTTAATTTCTTTTAAAATGATGTTTCTGGATTCCGTGGCTCACGACAGGGTCAAAGGTCAAATAGGATGTAGCTTATAAATAACAATTTCATGAAAAGCAACAATGGAATATTCTGCAAATGCCCCACCGGGATTTTGAGTTGAACTTCGAATGTAAACAAACGACTTTTTTTCATTGTAATTTACAATGTGCTCAAATAAATTCTAGTACAAGTTCCAAATTAAAAATTGAATTCTCTTCGTAATTAAAGTCTAATTAAGTGTATTTAATTGGGGGTGCTGAAGACAATTAGAACTTTTTCAAAATGTTTCAAAATTTGAAGCGATTTATGACGGAGGGGAGTTACACCCACACGGACGAGTGGCTCGGGGCCTGCATCAATTGGATTAAGCAGAATTACGCCAACGCCAACCTCAACGACCTTCAATTCCTCCAAAAAATGGTTTACGAGCAGTGGATTGACGCCAATTTGGAGGAAATGTCATGTCAATGTCTCCCAGTCAATTTAGCTAACCAAAAATGCATCACACTGCCCGATAAATATGGTCTTCAGGTAATTAATTGAATTATACTGTTTTAATTGGGAAGAAGCTAATTTTGACGTTAAATATTTCAAACAGGTCAATTTAATTGAAGACATTGGAGAGTCAGCTTACACCCAGTGGAAGAAGATTAAACAGCTGGAAAATGAAAATCATGCTGTCAACACTGATGAGGACGTCGACAAGAAATTTTGGGAGCCAAAACCAAGGCGTTGCATACATTTGACAATGACTGATGGAAGTCAAATGGTTTTTGGGCTGGAAACTTCACCAATTCCAATACTTTCACTTAATTTGAAACCGGGGGTTAAGGTGTGAACTTGATAATTGTTATTTTGAGTTGTTTATCAATAATAATTTGATAATTTGCAATTGCAGATAGTTGTTGTGGGTCCAGTTGAATGCAGACGAGGAGTTATTCAGCTCCATGCAAAAAATGTCAAGTTGAAAGGGGGTGAAGTTGAAAGTTTTGCAATGACGAATTCAATTGAAGCTGCGATACGAACTCGACTGTAATTTTACAAAAATAAGCCAAGTTCTACCTAATTTTAGAAAATTATTTAATTAATAAAACATAACATTATTTAATCCGCTTTAGAAATATGCCAGCAAGTAGTGACGGTCAATCACAATTTGTCAGACAACAACCGCTGCTGCGTCCCGCTACAACTGCCACCGCCCCTAGAGTTGTTCCGGCTTATAACTCAAATCCAGACAATGATTTCCCCGATGATGACGGATTCCCTGATACTACTTTTCCTGATGATGATGATTTTCTTTTGATGGAGATAGATGAAGATGCGTTGGCCTCTACCACAAGTTCCACTCTTAATACTCAAGCTAGAGCTAACGCCACAACCCAGATGCTGAGAACGCAGGATTATTCAACACAAGTATTAAAACTTTAAACTACTGCTTGAAATTAGTTTAAAATAATTGCGTATTTTGTAATAATTACTTTAATACAGGCGACAAATTCAAGAGCAACTGCCCCTGCATCCGGACGTGGTCGCAAAAAAGCTGGGCCGGCTGCCAATACTACAACTGCCAAAGCACCTGCTAAACCTAGAGGGAGACCCCCAAAGGCAAAAACTGCAGAGGCAACAATTCCCCAGTGCTTTCAACCTCAACCTGAGGGTCAAGTTGCTGCTCCAAAGAAAAAAGCAGCAGCCAAGTCAAAACAAAATCAAAAGAAAATTGATGGCTACATGCAACCAATGCCCGTGATAATTAAACCTGCAACTCCAAAGAATCCTCAACCTAAAGCAACCACTTCCAATTTTAATGCAGTTAGAGATGAATCTATTATTATCCTTGCAAATGACGAAGACGAGGAATTTAATGCAATTTTTGAACAAGCATTTGCTAGAGAAGAAGCAGCAGCAGCAGAAAAGGAAGCTAAAGCTAATCAGAACCAACCACAGCCGCAAACATCGTCATCATCATCAATAAATGCGAAACCTTTAAAGTCAACAGGCGTCGTCATTCCAATTGTATCTTCTCCAAGAGCTAAAGTAATCGCAGTTCCAGTTTCCGGAAATCCTTACGTCTACATTAAGCAAGTGAAAGAAAGTATGGTTCGTTTGCGAAATGAAGGAAAGACGGTATTTGTGAAGGGATGTGTCTCAACAATTACGTCAAATATTACAATGAAGGGGGGAATTTGGACGCTAACAGTTTCCATAAATGATGGGACAGGATTTCTAAATTGTGCCATTTGCTCCGAAGTTTTGAATGGAATTATTGGTTTTGACCCTCCGACAGTGAAGCGGTTGAAGGCGTTGAAAATTGCGAGTGCCAAAAAGGAAATTGAAGATGTACGCATTCTTTTGATTTGTTCACTAAAAATTATTACTAACATTTTTGTTTTAGGGTTTGAATGGACTTTCGACATATTTACTTCACCTGAATGCTATTTTCGGAATCAGATTCTGCCCTGATCCAGAAGTTTGCAGCATAATTGACATAACGATGCAGCATGTAAATGCAGTTATGCAAAGATGTTTAGCTGTAACTTCCTAATCCCAATATTAATAATAATATTATTTTATAATTCTCATTTTGTTTGTATTGATGTTGATATTAATCGGTGATATTTTTGTAACCAACGATGTGCTATAATAAAATTATATATTATTATATTTATCCACCTAGTAACCTAGTTATTTTGCAATTTTGCAACACAAATTAAGTACAATTTTTTAAACCACACATAATTTATATGATTGGGCAGCAATTTTGTAACATTTGTAGCTTTAGGGTAAAACATTTATTATTCGTAAAGCGCTTATTGGTTGGCCTTTATTGTTGGTTAAAGCTTCGAAATGACCCCAGAAAAATGGTTTCAAATGCTACAACTTGTTTTAAAATGGTGCAGCAGCTTTTCCATTGTTCCCTACGCCATTAATTTAAACTTTGTTCGTCCTGTGATAATGATACAATTAACTCGCTGTCGCAATATTTTTGTAAAGTTTTCATCCATCTTCTTATTCCTCAATAGTTTTTATTGCTTTTGTAAACTTGTGTCTTACATTTACAAAGTCGTCCTAAGTTCAGATGATATTATTAAAATACTTGCTTGTTTTTACATTTGGACAATTACATCAATGATGGTTTATCCATCCTACCTTCTAGCTTTTAAACCCAGACGTTGTTCCGAGATTTACAACAACTTCATCCCAGTTGAGGATCAAATAAATGGTATGACGGCAACCGATTTTTTGAAACCTAAAAAAAAATGTTAAGTTGCTATGTAATAATATGTAAATATTCATTATTTGTAGAAATCGCTCCACTAATTATCACTTCAAAATCTAACAAGCTCCAAATTCCAGAGCTGGGGACAAAAGGCTTCATTTTATTCCTGACAATTGCAGGTCCATTGGTCGTAGTTTTCGGGGTAGCGTTAAATTGGGATCCATTTGGAAATTTAATTAATGTCATTACTGACAACATTTTTCTCAATACTTCAGCTCGATTATTTTTAGGCTCACTTCTTGTAATCGAATTGGTCAAAAACCTAAGCACCGCATTAGTAATTTCCTATTTCATGCTCGCCATTGTTTCCTCTTGGTTACTTCGACTCAATAATTCCTACAATACAATTTGCAATAGGGGCAATTTACGCGTGGCTCTCAACAAATTCAAGCGTCAGTCTCCATCACAAATTAATGCTCGGATAAATTGCTACAAAATCCTGTACTTGCTTTGGGGCCACATAAATGCAGACCTTGCATATTACACGGCTCCTTCTCTACTATTTTTTAGCTGTCTGCTAACAGTCCTCTGCAACTACATTACAATTGTTTACTACGGACATCAACTGCTTCATGTCTACATTTTTATAGTGGCCTCTTCGATTGTTACCCCGGCTTTTATCATGGCGTTGCTTCCGGTCGGAACGGATATTTATGAGAGGTCCAAAGCTTATTTGAGAAAAATGGAATTTGGAGCAGTTTCGAGGTCGGCTTTGAGAGAACGCAAGGCTTTGAGACCGATGGCAATTAGCATCGCAATTTTTGGGATAGCAGATAAAATCTGGAAGGGGACTATTTTGAAAACTATTGTTAATTATACAATTAATGCGCTATTGCTTTCGAGCAGGTATAAATAAAGTTAATTACAAGATACTTCTTTTTATGTACGAACATTTTGCTATGCGAATTTATACGGTTGCTGCAATTACGTTTGACGATCATTTCGGCAATTGTATCCAACTATTAGTTGCTAATTAATAGCTCATTATATTTTATGCCAGTTTATAGCGTCATTATACCTCAAACAGTTCAACAACAAAGCATTTTGAACTCTATTTTGCACAACTTTAACTAAAATTACAGTGTCAGAGTTTTAGAAAAAATGTCAGAAGCAGAAGAGAAAGAATTTCGAGTAGTAAGTTTCCATTTACAATTGCAATTTTTTATTCTAAATTATTATTCTTTTAATTTCAGTCACTTTGGCCACAAATGAGGGTAAATTTCCAGCCAAAAATTGTTCGTGCAAAAATCTGGATCCCTCCACAGCCATGGGAAATTGATGATTCGCCAAATTCAAGGGGATATTTTGAAACCATATATGTTCAAAATCAATATTTTCAAAATGCAAATAAAGCTTTGACTCAAAATCCACTTCCAATTGAAGACGAGGATCGAGATGATATTTGTGTGGTGCAAAATCCTTTTGCAGACAACTTTAATAACGACCCTTCTTTTTCCAAGCCAGAGGATAATTGTTTACAAACGAGCGAAATTAACATTAATCAATCCATTGAAAACTGGCTCGAGTCTGCTGTGAATGAAACCGTGTTGGGAACAATTTTGGATAATGTTGATTTTGATTCTGAGAATTTGAACAAACCGTGATTTATTTAATACTTTTGGAGCTTTCGAATAAAGCTTAAATAATTAAATTTGCAAGCATTTGCATACAACTCTTTGTGCACCATATAAAAAGCAGGCATTTGAAAATAAACACGCGTGGTTTGGATGTTTGAGCTTGGAGAATTCTAAAGGGTTGAGTTGAGCTACTCTGAATTTCAGAAGCAAATACATATAAACTTTTCTCTGGCATTTCATTGCACAAGTTGTTGCCTTGAACATTCAAATCAGCAGGAAAATGCTGGAAAAGATCTGCAAAGCAGCAGCTCTTTTGCACATGTCGTTAAAGAACTAATTTAAAGTATCGAGTCCCATTCATCTCAAAAAGAAAGTAATAACGCAACGAGTGTCAATTTGACACTACTATAAATTTAAATACAGCTATATATGATCAACAATAAACTGAGGTTAGCAAAATTAAATTCACACTAAGAAAGTAATTTCATAAAGTTGAAAGTGCATAAATATTATGTATTTTTGCCGTATCAAATTTTAAGTTAAACGTTCCAGTTCTTGGACAAATTTCGAATAAATTCAATTGTCGAATAAAGTTATAATTACTGTAAATAGTTATACAAAATACAAACTACTTGAATTGCATTTTTGAAAAACAATTCAATGAAATTTATTTGTTTTAAAAATTAAATCTAAAATTGTCAAAGAATAACTCTTTAAATTTAAACAGATACAAGATGAAGATCTCATTTCTCTTAATTGTTCTCACCACATTCTCAAATCCTGGAAAGAAGGCTAAGGGACAAGTGGATGTATTAGGCTAATGACTTATTTTCGCGAAGGTTGATACGTCGTCAGAAGGCCCTACCCTTCTACTTTAACCTCCAAAAAACTAGGATCCAAAATCTCATTCCTTCATGGAAAAATCATTGTTCAAAAATTGTGCCTTTTAGGCCAAAAATAGCCAAAAACATGTAATTTTTGAACAATGATTTTTCCACGAAGGAATGGGATTTTGGATCCTAGTTTTTTGGAGGTTAAAGTAGAAGGGTAGGGCCTTCTGACGAAGCAATTTAAACCTTAATTCAAGTAGATGTCATTCTGTGACAAAGCTCGATATATCTGTCAGTCTGCATGCAAAATAACTCTAAAAGGGTTTGAACTTTTTGAGTCCTGATTTTTTTAACATGCATAAATCCTCTAGTTAGAGGCAACTTGTAAAATTGAAACCATAAGTTTGCGTCAAAAGGTAGAAAAATTAAAAAAAATCATGTCACACATCATTTTGATATGATTTTTATAAAAGAAAATTGTAGTGACCTTAAAAACTGTCTCAAATGCCCCCGTAATGTTTAAAAGACAATTCATGAATAAATAAACATGCATGCAGCATTTTGTGTTGCATGAAAATAGGAAAATGTGACTGAGATTTTAGTTAACGAACTAACCCGCGAACTAAAATCTCAAAAAACATACGGACAAAAACTCTCACCCAATTTCGATTTTTGGACAATTTGTGGAGGAAGTTGGTCATTTTCTTTAATCAGGTAAGTTTTTTGGTAGTTTTTTTTAATTTTTGCTGCAATTTTTATTAGCATTGGACAACTATTAATAAAGTTATAACAGTTTGAAGTTGTCCATGCTATTGCATACGTAGGGTGCATCCATCGCATCCGTCATTTTGTAATTTTATTTTTCATTCAAATATTTTAAAAATTAATTATAGTTATTTCATATATATTTAAAGAAACTTTATTTTTTAAAAAAAATATGACCAAGTATATGAATACTACTTCATTAAAACGCCCATTTTTAAGGGCGTGTCTATACTAGGGCCGTAAAATATGATGCTTTACTTGTCTAGGGGCGTAAAATCTCAGACAAAAAATTAAGGCGTGAAACTAATTTTTACTTTTGTCCGTCTGTCTGTCTGTCCAAAACGCCAATGTTAAAAAATGTTAACTGGGATTTTAAATTCAACAATATAATAATTTAATGTTTAAATTCGGTCATTTATTCAATCTCGCTTTATTTAATTTAATCGTTTGTTGAACAGACAGACACAGAACTAAAATGTTCAACTCTTTGTTACATTCATTGTAACGATTACTTTTGTCATATTTGACATAATGCAATTTTGGATTCCGCTGGTTCTGCTCAATGCTGCTGCTAGTGTATGTCGTGGGGTGATAACCGTGAAAACAGGCCTTGCCTGTGGCACCCTTAACACGGCATACACTGAAGAAAAAAAGACACATTTTTTGGTAAAGTCCCTGATAACCGTGAAAACAGGCCTGTACCTGTGGCAGGGCAAAGCATACTTGTATCTTGCATAATCCATGTCAATTTTTTTTAATGATTTCTATTTTAATACGGATTCTTTAATGTAATGAATTATATTAAATAAAACAAAATAAAAGAACTTAATTTCAATATTGTGCCAAACAGAAAATGCCAAACACTCGTTGTGGAACATGTGGAATGTGGAAAGGGAGCTCCGGTCTACGGAAGTCAAAAATCCATGGAAATCCTATTTGCAATGCTTGCTGGCATAAAGAACCCAGCACCTTGTTTCAAACATCTTCTCCAGCTAGGATATTTCCATCTCCAGCTAGCAGCGCTTCTTCGTCTTCTTCACCATTTTCCTCTCCTGCTAGAAGTATTTCTTTCCCATCTCCGGCCCGAATCACTTTTGATTTTCCACCGTCGAACTCAAGCTCCCCTTATAGTGGAATTAATTTAAATGATTCGTCGACTTCTCGCTTTGGTTCTGATGATTCTCCCCTTTCTTCTTTGTGGGCACCTGCGACACCGCCCCGTCAAAACGTACCAAATAATTCAAGGCGCCAACCGGTCTTTAGTTTCCCACTGTCCTCCAACACTGAAGTAAGCCAAAACACCTCGGCAAGTTCCCAAGACAGCATTACTGACCACATTGGGAGCACGGACAGAAGACAAGGAACAATGTTTATCCCCAACATTCCAACTGTTGGGTTTAGTGAATCTTGGTGCATGGTTTGTCACTCACAATCTGGGCGAACTGTAGTTCCAAGACAAGCTATTAAACAAGCCTGGAACACGAAGGGGATATTTATCCAACAATCATCCCGAACATGTAATGACCATCTAGAAGGCCGGCTGTTTAAGGATGAAATCATTGATGCACTTCGTTCAACACAAACCGGCATTTATATGACACCGGAGGAAGTTTCTAGATGGATGCTCTCTTCCACCCGAGATGACAACAACAGCCCTCGATTGGATTTTACTGATGAAAAAATTAAGAACGACGAATTCGAGTACTTGATACCTGGAGGAAAACGAGGATTTGATTCTTTGCTTCAAGTTGTAAAACCAAGAATGCGGAACAGTGCTCAAAGGTCTGTAGAGAATGCACTGGCAATGCTTCTCTTAATCCTTCGATTTGCTCTGCCGCAAAGACTTGTTGGAATATTATTTCGAACCAGCCAACAAGTTGTATCTGATGCTATCCAAGCCGTTTCTGAACACCTATACCAGCACTTCGTGCCTCTTCATTTAGGATTTCAGCATATTTCTCGAGAACGGGCCTTGGCAGAACACACTCCAGCTTTTCTTAATGAATTGTTTCCTAATCAAAATCAGAAAATCATCATTGACGGCACATATATTTATATTGAGAAGCCCGCACATTTTGAGCTGCAGAGAAAAACGTACTCTGGACAAAAAAAGAGGAATCTTGTGAAGATGATGGTGTTTGTGCTCGGAGATGGCTACATAATGGATACTGCTGGAGTCTACGTTTCGGATGGTCGTAATAACGATGCAAAGATTTTGGAACACATCAGCCGCAGAGGAGACCTTGATCAATTTTTGGCTAGAGGGGATGCAGTCATTGTAGATCGCGGCTTTAGAGATGTCCAAGGAATGCTTGTGGATGAGGGATACACCGTACACATGCCTCAGTTATTGCAAGGTACTGGAAGACAGCAATTTACTACCGCTCAAGCCAATGCCTCTAGACGAGTAACCGAGTCTCGGTGGGTTGTGGAAGCTGCGTTTGGTCGCCTGAACAACGTGTTCAGATTCTTTGCTGTGACTGTGGAATCCCCTTATAAGCCAAGCATTAAAAAGTTTTTTCAAATATCTGCTGCCATTCTGAACGCCTTTTATCCGAAGATTTTGCAAGACAATGATACCCATTCTCGACGAGCCCAAACAATTTTGCGTCGGCTTGAAATTGAAAACCTTTTAAGAGAGAGACTTGAAATGATGGGATATCTTGGAACACAACTAAGAAATGTTATTTGGACCAAAGCGAACCCAGGAATGTTCCTTGATTTCCCTAAGCTTTCATGGACTCAACTTGAAGATGTCACTTTGGGAATGTAAGAGATTCATGATTGGTGTTTAGTCTTTTATTAATTTCAAATATCTTAGATACAACTTACGTAATGCCGGCTTCTACACTGCATCACACATGACCGAGAGCGATGAGTACGAACTCTATTTCCACCGTGAAGAAGACACACTTATAAGAGCAAAAATTCAATCTAGGATGGTCAACAGTGCAAAACACGATGTTTGGGTTCAGTACACTCCCAATTTGAATGAATCTGGTGGAATAGCTGGTTATTACTGCACTTGTAAAACTGGTAACAGGACTGCTGGGTGTTGTAGCCACATCGCCTCGGTTTGTCATTTATTTTTGAACATATTTAAAATTCTAATGAATAATTTTCTTAGGTCATACGTTACTTAGCTTTTGATCGCCATCTTCCACCAACTTCTCATAGAAGACAAAAGCCTCCGGGTTTTATTGATGCGGCCGCCGAAATTGCAAATGTAAGAGATTGATATATTATTTTAAACGGTACAAGTAAAAAATTATTGAAACCTTAGGGAACTGTCTAATCTGTGACCTGAGTTGGCGGAATCTCTGAACCGCCCATGCTTGTTAACATCTTATAGCATGTGGGGCAACATGTAGAGGTAAGAAAAACATTTTTTTAAAACATTAAATTACTAAACCTTTTTTTAGGGGGGTCCACGTCCCTTGCCCTGGGTGGATTTTAATCCAGCAGACGCCTCTACACTTGAAAATACAAACAAATGACCTCCTAGAAGAAGACAGGATACTTCAACCTTCAAGTGGCCTTCAATTTCCCAGTCTATTTGCGTGTTATGTAAAATATTATAAAACTTCTTTAAAGATTCTATATATGTCACTTCTAGGTCCTTTGAGACAAAACAAGTGTCTCAAAATCCTTTTTGATTATTTTTGGAGTGTTTTAGAGTTAATTGGGTCCATTTAGACCCATTTGTAGCTAAGTAAAGAACTAACTAAAAACCATCACTTTTTGGTCATATCCATGTCCTCTACGACATGACAAATGACTTGAGTCAACATTTTATATTTTTGGGGATGTCTACGAACCAAATAGATTCGTTTAAACTCATTTTTGTTAAAATCCGAACGACTTGGTAAACGCCCATGCGCCTATAACCAGTCCCCCAGGGGAAATGCCCCCATCCAAAATTTTTTTATATTTTCTTCAAAGGCACATGTAGAGAGGTGTGCATGCCAATTTTGGGGGTTCTAGCACAAAAATTCGCGAAAATAAGTCATTGGCCGAAAAATAGGCCTTATACCGTCACCTTCTTTATTATATTTAAATATTAAAAATTTGCATACCTCTTCCTTTTTGCTAGGATCCTTAACGTCCTCCACGCCCACAAGAATTCTTCCGCCCTCCTTCCTTGCGCCCGTCACTTTTGTGTTCAGCTTGAATTTAATTCCTTGCTTTGTTAAAATTCGTTGAAAGTTTTTAGAGATTTCTCCGTCAATGCCCATCCCTCCAATAGTTCCTAGAAATTCAACGGCCGTTACTTCTGACCCAAGTCTGCCCCAAACAGATCCCTGAAACATTTTATTTTATTTTAAAAATCATTAATGATTTTTTTTTAAAGATGCTCACCAATTCTAAACCGATAACTCCAGCCCCGATAACAATCATTTTATCTGGGACAGACTTGAGTGACAGCGCCCCCGTTGAAGATACAATCTGTTCTTCGTCAATTTCAATTCCAGGAAATGGAGTGACTTCCGAACCCGTGGCGATCATGATATTTTTAGCGCTTATCTTTTCAGTTGAGCCATCCTCTTTAAGAACAGTCACTTCATTCTTCCCCGTGATCTTTCCATGACCGTCAACGCGTGTCACTTTGTTTTGCTTGAAAAGATGAGCGATTCCACCAGTAAGGGCTTTTACGGCGCCCGATTTTGCCCCCATCATCCCCTCCAGGTCCAATTTTACATTGTCAACTAAGAAAAAACAATTAGAGGGCATTTTAAATTAAATTTCCAGACTCTTACCTAAAATCCCCCTGTTTTTAAAGTCGTGTTGTGCCATGTGGTAATAATGAGAGTTATTTAGAAGGGATTTCGAAGGGATGCAACCAACATTTAAACAAGTGCCTCCCAAAGTAGCACGTTTTTCGACACAGACCGTCTGAAAATTTCATAATGAATATACACTTTTTACAGCGTTTGATTGGATTTTACCTTCATCCCCAATTGTGCTGCCTTTATAGAGGCGACATAACCCCCTGGACCTGAGCCGATGACGACAAGGTCAGCTTCTTGAGATGACGACATGGCCCTTTGGGCCTGGATGATTGCAACCCTTCGGACAATTCCCCCTGGAAGCCGGTTCCACACGTTGACCTGCATTCTGCTAATTGAAATTGATTCTGTGATGGGAAAAGAGGAATTAGCTGGATAAGGTAAGATAAGTGTGTTTTGAACACTGCTTTTAAGAAATTTTAATTTGAGGGATTGGATGAGGGCAGTGCAGTGTTTCCCGGAGAGATATTTGGAGCCTCTGATTCATGTGATGTGATGTGACGTTTGGGGCAAATTGGATAAGAACTTATCACGGCACAAGATGACCTGTGACCTTGTTCAGTTGGTCGTCTAATTAGTCACGTGACCATTTGACCCATGACCCTTCACGGTAGTCCCATAAAAGATGGGTATATGCATGGTTTCCAATGCAAACTAATATTGAACATGAGGCAACTTGAGACAAGAGAATTCTCTCTTTAACCCCCTGCCCCAGAGGTAATTAAAAGAAAAATAGAGAATATTACCTTTTATCCTTGTAGTTTGATATATTTCCGATCCGATTTTATAGAGATTTGTATTTTTAATGATGATTTGATTTTAAATAGTAGTAATTTAGAAGATAGTAGTTATTTGATGTTTTATAGTTGTTTTGATTTGTTTTGGGTTTCAGCGATTGGGTTGGCTCCCATTGACGTTGACGATATTTGGGACAATTGGGACGTTTGCTTGTTGATTTTGTTGGGGGCTTTGATTTGGCCCTGCGACATTCACATTCAAGTTGATCTCATAGCGTCCCGGTGTATTAGAGGTCAATGTCAGGACGGTGGAACTCCCATGGAAGTTGTTCACAATGCCCCCGGCTTGTCCTTGGGGGACAGGGGGTTGGACAAACCGTTGGCCTGTTGGGGGCCCAAATTGTGCCCCTCCTGTGAGCATACCTCTGGGGACTCGGGGGCAATTAGTGGAGCAGCCGAGATGGTAGGCACAACTCGGACAAAGAGAGGGGACGCTTGATCTGCTTGAGAACACAGAATTGTCGTCGTCAGAGTCGAAAGGTCCTAACATTTTAAGGGGGTGGGGGATTTTTGGAAAAGTCAAAAGTCAAGAGAATTTAGATGGATGTGAGAGCGTTGGCTTCCGGACGAGAACTGGCTTCAAATATTCCTAGGGTTAAGGCAAGGGAAGGGAACATTCCTAACTAAATGATAAGAAGCCTTGCTTCCTTTCTCAAAATTCTTTCACTTTCACATTTCCGATGAATCAAATTCTTGCCCAAAGTTGAAAACGTTCGCTTGTTATCAGAAGATGCATTCCATTGTTATCTTACTTTTATTCATTAGCTAGTGGCCACTACTTTTACATTTAAAATAGGACTAGAACTTTTAGTCTTGATAACATCTACTGATGATTGTGTTTCCTCTTTAGTCCTCGTATCCCGACCCCCACCGCCTCTAGCATGAGGACTTGGCAGACCCCAACCACTCCCCAAATTAGCTAAATTAAACCCCGGCATTTCCTTAGACTCGAAGAACGTGTATGAGAGACTTATGGTGTCTACATTTTCCATTTTAGGGTCCTCTGCGAATTCGGGGTCGATGAAAAAGAAGACGGGGAGCTCGACAGTCTCCCCAGGGTTAAGTCTTTGTTCTTCAAAACAAAAGCATTGGATTTTGTTAAAGTATTGACCAGCTTCAAAAGGGATGACGTTATAAGTTGATATTCCGTCCACGGGGAGACTTGTCTTATTTTCTGCCCGGTAGAAAGCCAACGCCGTTTCCCCAGGGGACACCTGCATTTTTTAAATGGAAGGTTTGATCAAGACTTGTAATTGTTAACTCTTACAATAATTTCGGATTGTTCAGGTTTAAAATTCCATTGCATAGAACTTCCCTTGTCCGCAAAGAATCGAATAGTTATCTCTCTTTCCTTTATTCTTTTGACATTGGTTAAATCTGTTTCCACTGCGAGACCTGTCGTAGAGCCTCCATAACTGTAGGACTAGAAATAATATTTATAATGATCAAACTGTATTAAAATTGATATTATGTACTCACGGCACAAAATATTCTGTACAAAGGAACTGCGGCATAAGAGCCCCCCACGATAAGGACCCCCAAAGCCGCCAGATAATACATTGTGGACCTCATCCTTAAATGCCTTTTTGCCTCATCTTGGGAAGGTCCGCTGACGAGGTGTCTTATTAAAACTATTGACGATGACGACGTCCGTGGCTTTGACGAGATAAAAATGGGGATTTGTCGAAACTGCTGGCAGCAGCATGTCGAATTTGAAAATTGCCTTGTACTACTGATCCCGACATTTCTTATTCCAGCGACATTGGCATTAGTTAATAGATGTCGAAAAATCCTTAATCTTGTCGCCATTTCCTTTTAATCAATTATAAATCAATGAAATTTGTTTTATGAACTTTTCCCCAAATTGAAACTTACCTTATCTTAACGCTAAATGACCAAATGGTCACGCCAGAATTCCAAAAATTTCAAAAAACCCAAAACTTTTCATCCTTCTTTAGCCAAATTTCATCGCGCGAGTCGAAGCCGAAAACCATAAAAAAAAAACACGAGATGACAATAAATAGAATAAAACTTTTCAATTTCTTCTTTCTTTACCAAATAAATATTATTTAATTTTTATTATATTTTTGGTAATATTATAGATTAAGCCTTTGTAATAATAATTTTAAAAAACTGTCATTCTTCGAATATTGCTCTGTGTGCATTTAATTTGGTGGTTTTCGTGAAAAGAGTGCATTGTAAGGGGGGCTGAAGGGGGGCTGATCTGGCATCCCCAACTGTCTCGTCAGGTCGTGACGAACAGTGTCCACCCATTCCTAAAAAAATAAATGTAATGAAAATTTAAAAATAATTGAATTCGAAAAGTAGTACCGATGGAATGTTGCGCATTGCATTTTCAAATCCTTGAATAGGAGACGGTCTTCCAACCGCAGTTCTTGTTGTTGGATTAGAGTTCCCACTAGCACCTGCACTAAGGTCCAAAAACTTGATTGAATTTGCAGGTCGTTGTACAACATGAATTGTATTGCTTGCCACGTCTGAAAAATTAAGAATCCAAATAAACATT
>JAQIXN010000813.1:0-27784 GCA_034698145.1 Proisotoma minuta
TTTATCGGCATTTGAACCGAGAAAAAGCCCTTAACGACCCCAAAAGTTCGCATATTAAATTTTACCAAACTATAGTCCATATTTAAAAAAAAACTTTTTATATAAAATTATGATTTTTTAACAGATCAATTTCCTATGGTCATGGAACTATTTGGTCAGCAAGAGATGGAGGACAACTGCTACTCCAACTTTGGGAGATGATCCATTCATGTTTAAAATTTTACATGACTTTAAATCGTTTTGCATAAATGACAATAAGAGACTTCAAAAATTTTGGAATACAACATTCGGCATCGAAAATTCAGACGAGGAGGTGAACGAACCAGAACCTGAACCTACAAATAATTTGGATGCGTAAATATATGTTTGTTATCATTATATATTATAAATGCAATAAACTTCGTTATCAAAGTTGCGAGATTTTATTTTAATAGTTGTATTGTCTTATTATTATTACATTGAACATTATTAAGGAGCATTAGCATAAGGCAATTTATTGCAATAGCACCACACCAGCCACAAATAATTTCAATCTTCATTTTTAAAGCACATGGAAAACACCAGATATGGTTAAACAATGTTTTTCACATTTCACGGAGACAGTCGTTTATAAACCGTTTATAACCATAAACCAAAAATGCAATTTCGTTTCAAGTAAAACATTTTTCTGTTTTAAAGTAGGAACCGTTTATAAGGTAGTTTTAACCATATGGTTAATTAAATAGCTAAACACTAATAATAAAAATTAAGCAATGAGTTGCCGATATTTGAACACAAAATTAAACCAGAAATCATGACTATGTTCAGAACATTACAAAATCACTTTTTTCATTATTACTTGTTTAGAAATGTTATTAATTTTTAGGTAGCAGTTTTTATATAATACAGACTTTCTTCTTTGGTATTATTTTTTGTGTAATTACTGCTTAAAGATCATTTTGCTCTTAATTAAAATTCTTCAGCGTCACATCCATCATCCGTCCAATGGCCAAATACTGCAACAACAAATTTTTTGTCAGTATTATTTACCCACTTTGGGGAGCTTATATAAAAGCATACCTTCACAAGAGTCGCAGTAAGGTCTAACTTCCCCTCGTTTTACTCCGTGATGACTATCCGGTGGGTCAGAGCTGGCCTGGGTCGGGCAATCTTCTGTGTCATGGACGTCAAACTTTTCGCATATATCACAATAAAGCCGCATCGGGGTATTCAGAGCAGTTTTGAAACTGAAATGATGCATAATTATTAATACTAAATACATTGACAAATAAATAGGTAATAATAATAATTTAAAAAAAATAATTACCCTTCTTTGCTGTCATTTGCAATTGTGTTTCCATACATCAAAATATCCACTTTGGAGGACAATTCTTGATTTTTATTTTGAAGGTCGACAATTATGCTATTTAAAAATTGAATGTGGCTATCCTTATCCACTTCAGAGTTGTCCAAAATATCTGCAGATGGTTTCTTTGCCTTCTCTTTAATTTCAAGTTCAAGTTCAGTAATTTGATTTTGAAGTCGTCGATTTTCTTCTTCTTTTTTCTGAAAGCTTTCTTGAAGAAGCAATCTCTCTTGCCTACTACTCTTTAATTCGGAAATCTGTTGATTTAGCTCGTCATTCTTTTTCTTTAAAGAAGCTACACTTTGGGCTTCAACTTCCTTCAATCGTTCTTCCAAATTAGAGCAGTTAGATTTAAAATTTTCCAGTGAATTGGAAGCAGCAGCGAGCTCCGAACTGAGGGTCACTTTTGCTTTTGAAAGGCTTTCATTGGCTTCGTGTAGTTGCTTTTTTTGTTCCTTTGATTCTCTTACAATATTTTCAAGTTCGTCTTTATTTTGATGTTGCAAATTAATTTCTTTTTGGAGCTTTTCAATTTCAAGTTGTAATTTCTTGGATGATTCTTGGGATTCTAATTCGGTGCTCTCAAATTTAGCTTTTCGATCGTTTAATGTAGCTTGCAAGGATTGAAGCGAAGTTTTTAGTTGGTTTATTTCAGTGATGTACTCTTCTTTTTCATTGCCTAGTTTCTCTATATTTTGGTTTGTACCTTCCAACTCTTGAACTTTTTTTTGAATTTGCTGTTTCAGCTTGGAAATCTCTTCGTTACTCAGGGATAACATCTCTGAGAGTTTTCCTTGAGAAGAATCCTTTGAGTTTAACAATTCAGACAATTCTCCTTTTTGCTTTTCTAAGGTAGAAATGGAATCTCTTGCTTCTAAAAGTTGTTTTTCAGATGATTTTATTGCTGCGTCTCTTTCTTCAAGGCGTTGTTTTAACGTTGTGGTCATTTTTTCCTTTTCCGCAGTTATGCTTTCTATTTGTGATTTAAACTGAGATATACCTTCTTGCAAATCTTGTACAGTGGATTTTAGATTTTCAATCACTTGATGCGAGTCATTTTTATCTTTTTCTAATAATTCTACCCTTGAGCGAGATTCCTCTAACGCTTTCCCCTTCTCTTGTAATTCTGCCAGCTCTTTCTTCAGGGCACTTAGATTGGATTCTATCTCATCAATTTTCTTATTCCTATTTTCAATCTCTTGGTGCAATGCAGTGCCATCGGAATCCTTGAGTTGTAATTTACTTTCCAGTTCGGCGATTTTCTTTGTCAAGCCAGACTTTAATGCGGTTAGCTCAACATTCTTTTGAGCTTCAGCTTCCTTCAATCGATCTTCCAAATTAGAACAGTTTGATTTAAATGTTTCCATTGAATTGGAAGCAACAACGAGATCCGAACTAAGGGTCTCATTTGCTTTTGAAAGGCGTTCATTGGCTTCATGCAGTTGCTTTTTTTGTTCTCGTGATTCTTTTAAAACATTTTCAAGTTCATCTTTATTCTGGTGTTGTAAATTAATTTCTTTTTGTAGGTTTTCAATTTCAAGTTGTAATTTCTTGGATGATTCTTGGGATTCTAATTCGGTGCTTTCAAGTTTAGCTTTTCGATCATTTAAAGTAGCTTGCAAAGATTGAAGCGAAGATTTTAGTTGTTTTATTTCAGTGATACATTCTTCTTTTTCATGACCAAGTTTTGCTACATTTTGGTTAGTATGCTCCAACTCTTGAACTTTTTCTTGAATTTGCTGCTTCAGCTTAGAAATCTCTCCATTGCTCAACGATAACATCTCTGAGAGTTTTCCCTGAGAAGAATCTTTGGATGTCATCAGTTCAGCCAATTCTCCTTTTTGTTTTTCAAGAGCAGATATGGAATCTCTTGCTTCTGAGAGCTGTTTTTCAGATGATTTTATTGCTGCATCTTTCTCTACAAGTTGCCTTTGGAGCGTTGTGGTCAATTTTTCCTTTTCCACAGTTATGGTTTCTATTTGTGTTTTAAAGTCAAGTATTCCTGCTTGCAAATCTTTTACACTAGATTTTAGATTTTCAATCTCTTGATGCGAGTCATTTTTCTCCTTTTCTAACAATTTGGTTTTTGAGCGTGATTCCTCTAACGTTTTCCCCATCTCTTGTAATTCTGCAAGCTCCTTCTTCAGGCTACTTTGGTTGGATTCTAACTCATCAATTTTCTTATTTCTATTTTCAATCTCTTGATGCAATGCAGTGCCATCGGAATCCTTGAGTTGTAATTTACTTTCCAGCTCGGCAATTTTCTTTGTCAAGCCAGACTTTAATGCAGTTAGCTCGTCATTCTTTTCCTTTAAAGAAGCTACACTTTGGGCTTCAACTTCCTTCAATCGAGCTTCCAAATTTATACAGTTTGATTTAAACGTTTCTAACGAATTGGAAGCAGCAGCTAGCTCCGAACTGAGGGTCTCTTTCGCTTTTGAAAGGCTTTCATTGGCTTCGTGCAGTTGCTTTTTTTGTTCCCTTGATTCTTTTAAAACATTTTCAAGTTCATTTTTATTCTGATGTTGCAAATTAATTTCCTTTTGTAGTTTTTCAATTTCAAGTTGTAATTTCTTGGAAGATTCTTGAGATTCCAATTTGGTGCTTTCAAATTTAGCTTTTTGATCGTTTAACGTTGCTTGTATTGACTGAAAAGAAGATTTTAACTGTTTGATTTCAGTGATACATTCTTCTTTTTCATTGCCTAGTTTCTCTATATTTTGGTTTGTACCTTCCAACTCTTGAACTTTTTCTTGAATTTGCTGCTTCAGCTTAGAAATCTCTGCTTTACTTAATGAAAGCATCTCTGCGAGCTTCCCCTGAGAAGAATCCTTTGAATTCATCAATTCAGACAATTCTCCCTTTTGCTTTTCTAAGTTAGAAATTGAATCTCTTGCTTCTAAAAGTTGTTTTTCAGATGACTTTATTGCTGTGTCTCTCTCTTCAAGGCGTTGTTGGAGCGTTGTGGTCAACTCTATTTTTTCGTTTGATATGCTCTCTATCTGTGATTTAAATTGAGTTATTCCTTCTTGTAAATCTTGTACAGTGGATTTTAGATTTTCAATCACTTGGTTCAAATCATTTTTCTCTTTTTCTAACAATTCTGCCCTTGAACGAGCTTCTTCTAATGCTTTCCCTCTTTCTTGCAATTTTTTTTCCAATTCAGCTGCCGACGAGCTTAACTCAGAGACGCCCGATTCTTGACTCGCAGACTTTTGTTGCAAATTCTCGAGTTGTTGGAGCAAATCTCCTTTAATAATTTTTTCCTCATCCAAGCTATATTGGACATCTTCAAATTTTCTCTTTTCTTCTTCCAATGCCAAAGTCAACTTTTTTATGCTCTCTTGATCAGATTCCATATCAGCGCTTCGCTTGGCGCCAAGTTCCGTTTTTATTGCTATATTTTCCTGTGAGAGTTCCTCGCATCTTCGAGCAATATTTGCAACTTCTAGTCTATCTAGCTCTCGCTCTTTGATTAAATGTTCAATGTGATTCTCCTTTTCTTTGAGCACGGTTTGCATTGAACAAGTTGGAAGGCACTGAGGACCTCTTGAAGATATTGACCTTCTTGGTGTAGGTCTTGAGGCCACTGAAGACGCTATACTTGTGGACCCAGATACGAGAGACTCTCGTGAACTATGTCTTCTTAGTGTTCGGTTCATTGGAGAGCTGGTGATCTTTGAGGCAGTGACAAAAATCCCTTTACGGTCCTCACACTGGAAATAACGTTTCCCTGCTACGCTTCCATCGTTTTTCCCAGTGTTTGGTTTATCTAGCTCCACACCACACCACTGTCCAGGAGCAAATTCGGTGGGGCCGTAAAATCTGAGGGTACCAACTTTGGATCCAGTTGCAGTTGATATTATTACACGCTCCCCAATAGTCAAGGTACCGCCTGGCGTTGAAGGCTTTGAGCCAAAGGGACTGGGAGATCTCTCTATGCCTCCCGAAGCCATAGCAAACGAAGGGATACGTAACGGTGTTTGAACTGGAGTAGAAGACACTATAGAAGTATTACCCCCCGTTTCAGATGTTTGTGAAGAAATAACTGGCTCACGGGTCACTCGACTCAACTTTGTGAATAAACCATGATTTGGAGAACACTGGAAAAAAACAATTTTCAGCATTATTATAAATAAATACTCAAAGTATTAATATATACTAGTCACTAGACTTAATTTTTCACCTGAAAGTAACGATTCCCTTTCACTTGTCCATCGTGATTCCCTGAATAATTATAAATTAAAGATAATCTAAAAAGATTAATGAGCGTGAGTTTACCATCAGGCTTATCCAACGCGATCCCAGCAAACTCTCCCTTTGCAAATGCAACTTCCCCAATGTAACAAATCTTTCCTCTTTTATTTCCATCCCCATTCACGTAAACGATGTCACCCACCACAAAATTTTCTGTGTCCGTGACTAACCCAGAATCTGTAAATTTAGATGAAGATATAAAATAAACAACTCATTAAAGTTAAATAAGAGGTTTACCTTTTGAAGGTTGAGATGAAGACGCTGGTGGTTGTGGTCCTCTGCCCTTGATGGAGCTTGAGGATGGGATTCGTGACATGAGAGGGGCTGGGGCTTGAGACGCCGGTGGGGCCACGACCACAGGTTTGGGGACTGACGAGGGCTTGTCCCCTCCAGCACTTGTCGCAGCGGACGACTTACTGCTGGGCGGACGAAGGCCCGAAGGTTTGGAGGAAGACATCCCTTAACCCTATAATACTTCCCTAATTAGTAGATACAAAAATACATTTCTTTCCTAGCTACGAATTAAAGAAATTTGTTAAAATGTAAGAAATGTTAAAATTTGAGAATAGTATGTAATTTAAAGGAACGGAGGGCGGGGAAGGATGTGAGGAAAGTGAGACGACGCTCACTTCTGCAGAGAAGCTTCATTTTGGACACCGGCCTCACAATCTTTGCATTTTTCATCCACATTCCGATTCCATGATCATCCCAAAGAAAGGAGTTTCTTTGAAAATTAACAAAGCTATTTTGCATAGTTTTAATACTTTTAGTCATTTGAAATTGTAGATGGTCTATTAAATGTTTTCATAATATTCATAATTTGCATGCTATGATGTTTATGTATTTGGATGTGATTTGGTGGCGGAGGGTTGATATTGGCGTGTCCCCCGGGAGCTCTCCCTCGGACAACAATGATTGGGGATTGATTGGCTGATTGTGGCTGAGCCACCTTCCTTTCTGCCTTTCTCCAATTCTGGGGATCCCTGGGAAAACAAGTGGTTCGAGGGAATCACCACCAAAGCAAACCTGCGTATAACAAAGGGAAAGGAAGAAAGAAAGAAAGGAAGAGATCAACAACCCAAAACCTGGACATAATCACCTCTCCCACACACAAAAGCATCCAAAAACATGAAAATACCCCACATCCCCCTCCCTTTCCCATAATAAGCATATCATTTTCAGCAAGGAGATGATGACATGTCATGTTTTGACAACTTTTGATGCGTCTAGGGGGGATTTTGAGGGGGAAACACCTTCACCTTTGGGCCCAGGAAGGAGAAGAAGGGGAATGAGCTAGGTGAAAGTAAAACATTCTGCTAAAGGAGAGAGAGGATTTTGGGCGATTAGTTTGGGCGATAGCACAGTTTAAGGACCTCGAGGACCATGCACACCCAACGTCACCCAAATCCAACCACCCCCACAACCAGCCTTTCGTAAAGCCACACCCCCTGGGGACCCCTACAGCCCCCCTCCCCTCATAAGCTTTCGTGGGGGTGGCTGGAGGTGGGTGTGTCAGGGGACGGGGGTAGTTGGGGGGCTGTGGCTGGTTGTGGGGCCGTGGGGGTGTGGTTGTGACGGGCTCTGTGGGGGCCTGTTTTTGGGAGGGTGCGGATTCTTTAACCCTTCTCTGAAGATGTCCACCACCGTTGCTTTGGATTGCTTTCTAAGTTAGTTCTAACAAATATCAACATAACAGGACCCAGCAGAAGAAGAGCTCCTTCCTTCCTCCTCTCTCGCAGCCGCCATTCACCTTCACAAAACACTCCCACGGCAGCCACACCCCCGGACACACACCACCCCCACGACAGACCCCCAAAGGAAGAGGGACAGGGGACGGGACACAATGTGACAGAGCTTGCTTATCCGCCAAGGATGGGGACGATAAGGAGCGGAAGAGGAGTCCAAACAAATTATTTGCCATTCATCAACTCCCGTCAATTAATAAATAGCAGTCCAAAGTGAGTAATTGATTAAATGGGATGACTCATTAGCCGAGGAGACAACAAAGTGCAATAATACTAATTATTATATAAAGTTTCCACAAAATGTTTTCTAAAGCATTGTGAATTAATAGAAACACTTTTTCTAAACAACACCATAAAAATAACTCCATTTCAAATCAAAGTGATTAAAATAACAAGTTACAATAAAAATAATTGCAAATGCAAAGGACAATTTAGTAGTTACAATCAAAGTGATATAAATCTCCCCTGAGGAAAATATGACGACGGGGAGGACGAATGTCTTCTTTCCGTTGTCTGTCATCCTCTTGGTGTCATCCTCGGTAGGGGTGGTATCCGGCAAAGGATCTCATGTCGTCTCCACATTCGCCGACCCTTCGGCCACCAACGCCACCCTCAATAATCACATGGTGGTCCACAAAGAGACGGGGATCATTTATGTGGGTGCGGTCAACAGGATTTACCAGTTGGATCCCAACCTACGGGTCATTGCAATGAATAAAACGGGGCCTTGGGAGGATTCAGTAGACTGTTCTGGATATAATGATTGTCCCGAAAATCCTAAAGTGAGACTGAGCCTGACAAATAACGTGAACAAGGCCCTGGTAGTGGACTACAGCAGGGCGAGGTTGATCTCTTGCGGCAGTTTGTACCAGGGCGTCTGTTGGATTCACGCCTTGGACAATGTGTCCAACTCGGACGCAGAGTTAATCAGCGAACCATTCGTTGCCAACAATGATACTGCCAGTACTGTGGCCTTCATTGCTCCTGGTCCCCCGACACCTCCTACTTCCACTGTAATTATTACGTTTTGCTGTTGTTCTTTTATATGAGGTTTCAAAAAACAACTAATATTACTATCTTCTTTTTTTAAAATTGCAGGTTCTTTATGTGGGTGTAACATACACAGGGAATTCGCTCTATCGCAATGAAATCCCTGCCGTGTCAAGTAGAAGTCTAAACCCTCGAGATCACTTTAAAATAGTGACCACGGGCGTTTCCTCTGGGACTAAGATGCACATCAGCAACAAAGACCAATACCCAATCAACTATGTGTATGGATTTAGCTCAGAAGGGTTCTCATACTTTATCACTACCCAGAAGAAGGAAAGCGGTCAAAACACTCCATTTATTTCCAAACTTGTCAGAGTTTGTCAAAATGACTCAAATTACTATTCTTACACTGAAATACCAATTGAGTGCGTTAGCGAGACAACGGGAAACAAATTTGATTTGGCTCAAGCTGCATATGTTGGAAAGCCTGGCCCAGACTTGGCTAATAAATTGGATGTCACACATCAGGATGATGTTTTGTTTGGGGTTTTTGCTAGAGCCGAGTCCTTTGGAAGTCCTAATCCCGGGAGAGAAAGCGCCCTTTGTGTCTATTCATTGAAAGATATTAGGAGAAAGTTTGTGGAAAATATTGAGCTTTGCTTCCAAGGAAAAGTTACCCGAGGTTTGGGTTTTATTGCTATGAATCAGCCTTGCGTTTCAACGGTAAGTTAATGCAGTCATTTATCATTTTTATCTAATTTAGAGACTCTAAATACGTGTTTTGTTTTAAATTATTATTAGAAACTAAAAATCATTGAAGAAGACTTTTGTGGAATGGATGTCAATACACCTTTGGGAGGAGAAAAGCCAGTGGTGACAATGTCTGTGCTAAATTTTACAACTTTGCTCACATCAGTTGCAGCAACATCCGCTGGAAATTACACCGTTGTGTTTTTGGGTACTTCGGATGGTCATTTGAAAAAAGTGGTTGTAGAGAGTGCAAAGTCTGGCTCAGAATACGATGATATGATTGTGGACTCTGGAAGTCGGGTCAAAGCAGACATGTTTTTTGATCCTCAAAAATCTCACATTTATGCCATGACTGATAGAAAGGTAATAATATCTTCAATATACTTGTGTATTAGCATTTAAATAAATATTTTTTAAACGCACTATTATAATTTATTTTTTACAGATATCCAAAGTTTTAGTACACAATTGCTCGGAATATTCCACTTGCAACGAATGTGTTGAAGCTGGAGACCCTTATTGTGGCTGGTGTTCCCTTCAAAATAAGTGCACTCTCAAAAATAACTGCCCTAAAGGACCCAAGGCATCTGAGCTAACTTTGTACTGGATTTCTTACAAAAGTGGCCAATGCACTAGAATTACAATGGTTAATCCAAGTCAACTCCAAAGCTCAACTGCACGAACTCTATCCATTAACATTGACCACTTACCAACAAGATCTGGAGATTTTTGGTGCGTATTTCGGTTTGTTAATGGAAAGATGTTGAAGACTCATGCAAACCTGACCAATAATGGAGTAACTTGTTACACACCTCCAACCTCTGACCTTCCACCCATGCCCCCTTCTCAACACAACTTCACTGCCACACTTTCAGTGCGTATGGTTCAAGACGGTTCTACTCCTAATGACTTTGTAGCCACAGATTTCGTGTTTTTCGACTGCAATACTTACACAACATGCACATCTTGTGTCACGTCAGCATTTCCCTGCGACTGGTGTGTAGACAAACACAGATGCACCCATGATACAGCTGAAAACTGTAGAAATGATATTTTGGTCACTGGACTTAATCGAATTGGACCAAGTATTAGAAGTGGGCCTGGGTTTTGTCCTAGAATTAATGTCACCAATGGGTCTTCAGAACTACTTGTGCCATATGGAACACTGAAACGGATTCAAGTTAAAGTGGATAATATTGCGGTAATTGATACTAATAATAATTGACAAATTTGAATGTAATGCATTTGCTTATAATTTTCTTCCCTTTTTTAAATACAGCAACAAATTATTGTTCAAACGAGATTTTCCTGTCGTTTCAACATTGAAGGCCGAGTGACGCCTGCAAATGCTCAATTAGTGGAAAACACAATTTATTGTGATGCAATCCCTTTCAACTACAACTCTCCTGCACCGAATATTACAGTACCGTTTGCGGTTGTTTGGGGAGGTGGTGAAACAAAATCCTTAGATAATCCTGACAATATTCATATTTTGGTTTATCGTTGTCCTGCTATGGCTGATAACTGTGGAATGTGTTTGGCCATGGGAGAAAAGTATGGCTGCGGTTGGTGTCAAAGTTCTAATCGTTGCCAAGTTCGAGAACACTGTGACAATGGAATGGGTGTTTGGTTGAGTAGAAATCAAACATGCCCTAATCCCGAAATTCGATCATTTCATCCAACCTCTGGACCATGGGAGGGTGGAACTAACGTTACAATTGAGGGAATAAATTTGGGGAAAACATTTGATGACATTTATAGTGGCGTGACTGTAGCTGGAGTCTCCTGTGAGCCATATAGGCACATGTATTCTCAGACCCGAAGAATTGTTTGTCGATTAGACGGCCCTGGAATTAACGAACAAAAAGCTGGGCCAATTATTGTCAAAGTGGCTGATTTTAGAGCTGAATCTCGATCCCTTTACCAGTTTGTTGACCCTAAAATCAAAGGGATTCGTCCAACAAGTGGACCCATGTTTGGTGGAACACGTCTTACAATTTATGGGGAACATTTAAATGCTGGAAGTCACACTCAAGCTTTTGTGGATAAAGTTCCATGTGCAATATTAAAGTAAGAAATTATATTGAAAAAAAAATAATGGAAATATTATATTAAAATAATACTAATAATACATTAACATTACAGACAAGAAAGTGGTCGTTTGGAGTGTAGAACTGGCAGCAGCAAAAAGAAAGGGAAAGGACATGTCATAATCAAATTTGACCAACGAGATCGCAAATATGAGTCTGGATTTACATATGTGGATAACCCCATGCTAATTTTAGAAAAGGTAATAGATAAATAGAAGTAATGATGCAAAAAAAATTGAAAAAAGACTTATTTATTAAAATGATCTATTTTTACATTAACAGGAAAAACCAATTCGTGGAATCCCTGCTGGTGGAATTAATGTTACAGTTGAAGGGAAAAATTTTGATGTCATTCAAGAGCCATTAATTTATGTTGTTTACAATGGAACATCTTATGTCAGCCCATGCAATATTTCCAACAACGAGACAATGTTTTGTTTGACACCACCATTTGCTGAAGAACCTGCTTTTGGCGATATTGAAAACAGAGATGGGTACATGAGACTCCCATACGGCTTTATATTTGACACTGTAAACTACACGGATGCACAAGGAATGGACGAAGATAACATGTTTCAACTCTTTCCAAATCCACAATATGAACCATTCGAAGACAAAGTTAAAAAATATAAAAGTGATTATTTGACTATCAACGTAAGTTATCTAATACTTTTAAAAAATATTATTTAAAGAAAGAAAAGTTTGCTTTTGCTAATGCTTTTCTTTTTTTTATACTTTAGGGCAAAAACTTGAACTCGGCTTCCGATGAGTCTGATATCGTTGTTCTAATTGGCACTAGCGTTTGTAATGTGACATCCCTATCTAAAAATCAGTTAACATGCAAACCACCATCCTCACAACCTCCAGATTTGACAGAAGATGGTCGATCCGACACTTCCCAAGAGCCCACAGTAGTTGTAAGCTTCTTGATAAACTACTTGATAATTGGCAATCTCATAATGAGAATCTCATTTTTTATTTTTTTTAGGTAAAAGTTGGGAAAAATTTAAGCTACGTTATTGGTCGATTACGATATGACCATCTTACTGCTGCAGAGTTTCCACAAAGAGTTATGTATATGATGGTGGCTGGAGCTTGTGTATTGCTGATTATATTCATCATTATTCTCATCCTATACCGAAGGAAATCGACTGAAAGTAACCGTGTACTTAAAAACATGCAAGAACAAATGGACGTTCTTGAGCTTCGAGTTGCCGCAGAATGCAAAGAAGGTAAAGTTTGTAACAAGCTGTAAATTTAAAACAAATGATATGTTTTTAATTTATAATTATTTTTCAGCATTTGCGGAGCTTCAAACAGAAATGACTGACCTTACCGGAGATGTGTCTGCATGTGGAATCCCATTCTTAGATTACCGAAACTATTCAATGAAGATACTATTCCCTAACGGAGAAGATCATGGAATTTTAAGCCACGAGAGACCCGAATTAGTATACAAAACTAAAGGTCTAAGAATATTTGGTCAGCTAGTTTTAAACAAAACCTTCCTGCTCCTCTTTATTCGAACGTTGGAAAATAACAGATACTTCTCAATGAGAGACAGGTTAGTTAGTCACAATTTATGATTTATATATATTTTTAAATCATTTTTTATTATATTTTACAAATTTTAGGGTTAATGTTGCATCTCTCATCATGGTGTCATTGCAAGCAAAAATGGAATACTGTACAGATATCTTGAAAACACTGCTTGCAGAATTAATAGAAAAATCAATGGAAAGTAAAAATCATCCCAAACTACTACTTCGCCGGTATGTAACAAATTATTAATTTAACTGCCTTTGATTTCACTAAGTGAAATTCACTTCTTATTGTAAGTTGGTATATATGACTAATGAAATTTATATTTTTAGCACTGAAAGTGTGGCTGAGAAAATGCTATCAGCATGGTTTACTTTCCTGCTGTATAAATTTTTGAAAGAATGTGCCGGTGAGCCGTTATACATGCTTTATCGAGCAATTAAGCAACAAGTTGACAAGGGTCCTGTTGATGCCATCACTGCCGAAGCTAGATACTCGCTCAGTGAAGAAAAACTTATTCGTCAATCCATTGGATATAAACCAATCGTATGTTATACTGTTAATATCTTGTTGTTTACTAAGAGTTTTAAATTAATGGCATTTTGTAACAATATTTTTGCAGACAATTTTTGTATCCATGTCTCATCAAACTACTTACATGACTGGATTAGATCTGAATCAAGAAAATACTGATGTCCCGGTTAAGGTGTTGGATTGTGACACCATTACTCAAGTCAAGGAGAAAGCTTTGGATACAATTTACAGAGCTACATTTTACAGTCAGAGACCTCGCAAAGAAGATTTGGATCTAGGTATGCTCAAAATTATTTACAGCAGCTTAATTTAGTTTGCAGAAGGAATTTGTTTATTAACTATTTTATTGTTTTATTATTGTAGAATGGAGGACAGGAAACAAAGGGAGACTTATTCTTTACGACGAAGATAGCACTACAAAAGCTGAGGGCGAGTGGAAGAAACTCAACACACTAAGTCATTACAGAGTAAGTGAATTAATTATTATTTTAACTTAATTTGGCTTGATTAAATACTTATCTTTTGTATTTTTATAGGTTCCAGACGCAGCATGTCTCACTCTGGTACCTAAGCAGTCATCAATGTACAATTTATCCATCTTATCTGAGCGTTCAGAAAAGTCTCACCATAAATATGAAACGTTAAATCACGCCAAATATAATTCAGCGAGTCCACCAATGAGCAGAGCAACATCCCCTTTAAATCATGATAGAGAAGGGGGTTTAAAGGTTTGGCATTTGGTGAAACATCATGACAATGATAACCAGAAAGAGGGAGAACGAGGGAACAAAATGGTTTCCGAAATCTACTTGACACGTCTTCTTGCTACAAAGGTACGTCCTTTTTCAAATGATGAAATAGGCTTTATTATTACTCATCCTAAAACTTTTTTTTTGTTCTATAGTTGACACTGCAAAAATTTGTGGACGACCTCTTCCAAACCATTTTCAGCACTGCTCATCGTGGAAGCGCGTTACCTTTAGCCATCAAATATATGTTTGACTTTTTAGATGATCAAGCACTTCAACATGGTATTACTGACCCTGAAGTGGTACATACATGGAAAAGCAATAGGTAATAAATAATATGTATTGTGCATATTATTATATGTGCATGCAACTTTTGTATTTTATTTTATTTTTATTAACGTTTTTTTCTGTTAATTTTCAGCTTACCACTTCGATTTTGGGTTAATCTGATTAAAAATCCCAACTTTGTCTTCGATATTCACAAATCAAATATTGTGGACTCGTGTCTCTCTGTTGTGGCACAAACATTCATGGATGCATGCTCAACCTCAGAGCACAGATTAGGTATTTTGACACTACATTTTGACATTATTTACATTTATAAAATTTATAACTTAAATATATTTTGCATATCCAATAGGGAAAGATTCTCCAAGCAGTAAGCTTCTTTATGCCAAAGACATTCCGGGATACAAAGAATTTGTGGAAGGGTATTATGCTAATATAAAAGCTATGCCATGCATCTCTGACCAAGATATGAATTCGATGCTGGCAGAAGAATCTAGAGTATGTCATAACCTAACAACCACTTTAATACATTTGACCCTTTTTACATTTTAATTTCTAATTTAACTATTTAGCTACACTCATCCGAATTCAATCCCGAGAGTGCACTATATGAACTTTACAACTACGCCTCAAAATACAATGATCAGCTAATGATGACCTTAGAAGAAGATGAGTTTTCTCAGAAACAGAGACTGGCTTACAAATTAGAACAAGTGCATAATATCATGGTCTCAGAAGGCCATTAAATTTAGTAATTCTGCAGTATATAGGGTATTTGGGGTTCTTTAAACAAAAAAAAAATAAGCTGACTGCTGCTAAATATTGTAACGTTTTAATTTTTCGTTATTGTCATGTGATTTACTGTCATTGGAAAGTTTGGGAGGATATTGTCGCAATTTCTTTCGTTAATGTACGTATGAAAAATAATTGACTTTCCTATGTTGACGCCAAGTACGACGGAAGTTAACTGAAGTATATTTTTTCCATGTTTTTATGTAAATATATAAATTATTACAACTGCTCGCGAGGTCGAAGACTTGAAGGTACTTGCTAGCGTGTGTGTTTGGGGTGTCACAAAAATATTTAAACGTCTAGTTTTGGATATGAAGCAAGGATCTGTAAAATTGTACATATAGATATATATATATATATATAATATTATATATAATAACCAGGTCATGTATCTATATGTATGTCTACATTTTATATGTACTTTTATATCAATTATTATCGCTTTATCGCATTATCCTCATAAGTTCCGGTAGAATATTTAAGTGACGACAAGAATGACCAGACGTTTTCTATTGTTTTTTTACGCATTGCATTTATTTTTACGTCTTGAAAAATATTTATATCGCCGTATTTGGGGTATCAATACATTCCCTGATTTCCCTATATAAACTTAATATTATTGTTATTATTATTTTCCCCAAAAACAAAACTTACTTGCTCTGGTTACTTGTAATAATATTAATCAGGGCGTTTGAAGACTTACTATAAACTTACCAGCAACTTTGTACTTCTGTATCCGCTTCCAATGAGAGCTAAAACAAATTATTATTTTATTTCATGGAATGTAGAAGTAGTAGTGCTCATTCAGTCAATTTGTGTTCATCCTTTTCGTACTTTTTTTTTATTGCGTCCCCAAAACGCTGCTAGTTGTGAAAATCCATGAATTAAATAAATGATTAAACGATTCGCTATGTTTAATTATGACAACTTTTATTTATTATGTCATTTTACATTGTATCATGAATTTTATAATATTATGCATGCTTCACGTTGGCACCTGACATTAATCTCAAAATAACATCAAAGCATTTTTAAACACATTTCCAAATTACTAAAAGTAATTTTACAATATTATAAAAATAGCAAAGGACTCTATCAATTTTGATGGTATGTCATGATGTCATTTGGTAAATCAAGAGATGGTCGGTCTCTTGGAAGCAAGCAGTTGGAGTTTTGAGGCGGCAGATTTAAGAGGATTAAATTAGTGTTGGCGATGGAGGAACACAATCGCCAACAAAACCATTCCAATTCAATGCCTCCGACGCCGTCTTCGGGCTCTGGGGGCAATGGAGGAGCCCCAGTGGTGGCGAAGAAGCGAGACTACACCGCCTTCAAGTTGATAGTCGACCCCGCTCTAGTCAAGGCCTCTTTCAAATCTTATCGATATGACGGCCGACTGCCTGAAGACCCAACATATCCCGTTGTTGCAGTTCGAGACCCAAGAAACAAAATTCGACCACAGCGAATGGAAGATTTTGAGCTGCCAGTGCCACTCTTTAAAATTGATAAGGACTACATTGGCAAGCCTCCCTCCATTCAAGTCACCATCACAAACCTTAATGACAATATTGATCGCAACTTCCTGAAAAGTATTCTAGCAAAGAATTGGAACGAAGGCTATGAAGACTTTCAAATCTTTTATCATCCCGTCACTAATAAACACCTTGGACTTGCTCACATCAACTTTAAACGTCCTTCTTTAGCAAAGTCCTTTGTGGAAAAAGTTCACAACACTTCAATAATGGGACAAAAAGTCAATGTTTTCCTAGATCCTCATGTCACTCAATGTAACAAAACTTTGCAAGAATTAACAACAGAGAAAAAGGCTGATGACAAGACTAAATCCACTACAAATCCAGCCAAAGAATCTTCAGAAAAGACCGAAAAAAGTGCAAATGCGTCACCAGGAACTGGAAAAACAGAGTCTAATAAAAACTCACGGTTGCCTAATTCTGGACCAATCCCCCCAAATAATTTTCCCTCAGATACAAATGGGGGAATAATAGCAAAAGACTTCTCGTTCCCAACATATTCTCAAATTCTTCAAGCTTCATTTGGTAATGCTACGGACTCTCCAAAACCAAGAACACCACTATTAGATTCTCAAGATAATGATGATTTCTTCTCTCCAAAATTGGATTTGGATACAAGAATCAAACAAATTTTTACAGGTATATTATCATGATTTGTTTTTCATTTTATTTTTTGTTTGTTGATGTATCAATTACTATTTTTTTTGTAAACTTGTAGGACCTAGATCAACATTGCTAGGTATCAGAATTCCCATGTTGGAAAGCAGTGATAGCGAAGAAGAAGTGAAGCCACGAAGAAGGAAAAAATCCAAGTTGAGAAGACTTACTAATGAAATATGGGGCAGTAACAGTGAAGAAGAAACGGTCGAATCGGCGTTTGCTAAAAAGTTCAAAAAGAATACTTTTGTCCCAGTGGATGAAGACGAAGATGCATCTCCCCCACCATCCCCATTCCTCTCCATTACAACTGTTAGTGAAGTAGTTCGTGAAAGTCTGCCAATGGGTGCTTTGCAGAGTTTGAAGCAAAAGTTGCAAGCTGAGCTGGAAGGGATTTCAGATGACTCGAGTGAATACAGTCCACCTAGAAAGAAGAAGAAAAGCAAAGCACAAAACAATGTTTCAATGTCTCCTCTCTCAGCCTCAGAAGATCCGTCTCAAATTAGTCTTCCTCCAAATCCCCCACTACCTCAAGATCTTCCACCATTGCCCCCTCCAGAAGAAGATGCTCCTCTTCCAGATATTCCTGTACCACCTTCAAATACCCTTCTCCAGTCACAATACTATCCAGGCTATTGGCCATACCCTGCTTACATGTGGAACCAGCAACCGGGGATGGAAGCAGCATTTTCTTACTACCCTCAAGAGTACAATCCATATCAACAGCAACAAACACATCACCAAGACATTACAGGAGCGACTGAAATTTATGATGCGGAAAGTGATGAGGAATTGACTCCTCTGGAAGTGAGCAAGATGGTAATTGAGAAAATCTTTGACGAAATGAAAAATACCTTGTACAAAGATTTCTACCGAAGACTGCTTGAAAACGAGGCTTACAAAAGATTTGAAACTTGGTGCACAAAGCGTGAGGAATATCACAAGGCAACAACAAAACAACAGCAAGAGGCTAAATCTACTTCTGCAGCGGAATCAGCTCCTACCAAAAATTCTATTGTTGACTTTAAAATCCCCGACTCAGTGTTTGGTACTCCTTCTGAGGGGCTTGGCTTTCGTGTTTCTGTCCCCAAACTTCCGTCTTTCAGAATTCGCAAAGTTGTTCCTCCGCCCAAGGATGAAGATTCTCGTAAATCTTACTCTGAAGAATCTGAAAGATCTTCCTCAGAAGAAGAGGAGGAGGAAGAAGAAGACGAACCTACAACAACAAGAAAGACTCAATTGCGAAGATTGAGCTTCTCTTCAGAATCTTTATCCTCTTCAAGTTCCTCTAGTTCATCCTCCGAAGATAGCAGCTCAGAAGAAGAATCCGAAATATCAGAAGAATGGAAGTCATCACCATTACAAGAATCCAACAAGGCTCAGAAAGATCTCGACAAAATTGCAATGCCTCCTCCTTCTCAACCCATTAAAACTGTAGTGAAGAAAGAACCAGCAGAAGTCGTACCCCAAAAGACTAAGAAAGAGGCTAAGAAACCAATTGAGCCACCAGAGGAGGAAGATGAAATTATTGATGGAGATAAATTATGGGCTGAATTTCAGCTTGAGCGAGAAGAGTCTGAGAAAAAAGTAACAGCTTACAATCGTCATCTGAATTTAACAATCCATCTCATTGACCACAACTATTCTCGGCCTCCAATTGATGAAGAATTGCTCAAGATTACTAGAATTATAGAAGAACCCATCAGAAAGCCAAGAAAACAGACATACAAACGAAAAACACCAAAGAAATTCTCTATACGAACTCCGGAAGAAAAGATGAAGATCTTATACGACATCTTTACTTCTCCTCTTGCGGAAGAAGACATTATAGGTTGTAAGATGGCTTTCGAAAGCTGCATGGCTGATGCAAACGTTTACTGGTTAAATTCAACTCACTGGATTGATTATCCTCCAACTGGGTTATCTCCTAATCGCCCGAAAGATCGTAGCGCAAGAGTACATCACACTGGAAGTGCGAGGACAGAAGGAATGTACCCACTTACAAAGGAGGAAAAGATGGCAAATCGACGTCAATGGGGAGTTGTAACTTCAACACAATCACGAATCGGAGCTGTGGGTGCTTTAAGTACAGATCGAGCTAATGTCAAAACAGGGCTAACTATATCACGAGAAGCTAGATCAAACCAACGCAGGCTGCTGACTGCACTTGGACCTGAAGTTGAATCCGACCTGTTGAAATTTAATCAGCTTAAATTTCGAAATAAGAGTTTACGATTTGGCCGAAGTGAAATTCACGACTGGGGACTATTTGCATCGGAGGCAATTGCAGCGGATGAGATGGTGATTGAGTACGTGGGTCAAATGGTACGGCCTTTAATCGCTGATGTTCGAGAGAAAAAGTACATGGCTGTGGGCATTGGAAGTTCATATTTGTTCAGAATCGATTTGGAAACAATTATTGATGCCACCCGATGTGGAAATTTATCAAGATTTATAAATCATAGTTGTAATGTAAGTTGAATTTTGTTGAATACGTCTCATATTTTTTTTGAAGTCATGTGTTTACAACGTTTTCTTCTTTTTGCAGCCAAATTGTTACGCCAAGATTATTACGATTGAGGGCAAGAAGAAGATTGTGATATATTCAAAGCAGCCTATTGCGATGAACGAAGAAATTACCTACGACTACAAGTTTCCCATTGAGGACGAAAAAATCCCTTGTCTTTGTGGAGCTTATAATTGTCGTGGAACTCTCAATTAATTTTTTATTATTATTTTGTTTTCTTTACCAGAGGTGTTCTTGAGCTTTATTATTTGTTGTTGTTCATGCATCAGTTTGTTCAGTTACTAATTCTTTTCTTCAGCTCAAACACCATTATATTGTTTTCCTTTTTTTGTATTATTGGCATATAGCTAAAAGATTAGCGTAAGAGCATCGTACAACTAAATTAATTGTAAAAATCAGACAATTTCTATTAAAATTGTTATATATGAAAATGATGGAATAAAATGTAACCGAAGAAATCGTATATATAAATGTAAGAAGAACGTTTTTGGAGGTTGGGAGCGCCATCTGGAGGGCGCCAGGGAACCGCCCATAATATTCTCTGTCTACGTCCAACCTTTTGACAAATCATTTAGTTCCTCTGCAGACACTTCTCCTGTCAATTACCCAGTTGTTTTCTTCCCCCATTTACCCAAAGAAAGTTAGTGAGTGATAACGTCGGGGCCCCGAGACCCTTCAGGCCGTCAACATGACGTCCCAAATCATACCCATCAAATTCCAAGAGCACCTTCAGGTACCCGGCTTTAATCAACTAATTACCCAAATGTCGGATGACTAATAACGGCTAATTTATGTTTTCTTTTTAGCTCACAACAATTGGAATAAATCAAGCCAACATCAGCTTCAACAACTTGACAATGGAGTCGGACAAGTTCATCTGTGTGAGGGAGAAGGTGGGAGACTCGGCGCAAATTGTCATCATTGACATGACGGAACCCAACAGCCCCATCCGTCGACCCATCACTGCCGATTCTGCGATCATGAACCCAGCCTCTAAAGTCATCGCCCTCAAGGCAGGGAAAACTCTTCAGATCTTTAACATTGAGATGAAGAGCAAGATGAAGTCTCATACGCTGACGGAAGAAGTGATCTTTTGGAAATGGATTTCCCTCAATACCATCGGTCTCGTCACGGATTCTGCCGTCTACCACTGGAGCATGGAGGGGGAGAGCATGCCCCAAAAGATGTTTGATCGTCATTCTTCCCTCGCAGGAACACAGATTATCAATTACAGAACAGATGCCAAGCAAAATTGGCTACTCCTTGTGGCTATATCCGCCCAGGTATAACAACAACGCCCACACATTTCCTTCACATATGTTGGCTGCAATTCATATGCATGCCTTGCATTTGCATACGAAATATTTTCATAAATCAATAAATATGGAACTAGTAGTTTTTAATAAAATGATGTTTATTTTTTTTTTAGCAAAATCGAGTTGTTGGAGCAATGCAATTGTATTCCGTTGAACGCAAAGTGAGCCAACCGATCGAAGGTCATGCTGGAACGTTTGCTCAGTTGAAACAAGAAGGAAATCCAGAGCCATCCAACCTTCTTTGTTTTGCTGTAAGAAATACCCAAGGAGGAAAGGTAAAGATTTATTTCTACTTATTCGCTCATAATTCATATTGTAAAGTGATTGACAAATTGTTTATTTGTCTGTGTAGATTCATATCGTGGAAGTGGGCGGTGTCCCAACAGGCAATCAACCGTTTGTAAAGAAAAGCATGGATGTGTTCTTTCCACCAGAAGCCCAGACTGATTTCCCTGTGGCAATGCAGGTCGGTTAATTTACAATTTCCCTTGCATATTTTTAAGGTTCCAAGATTTGAAATAATTTTATTCAATAAAATTGCAGGCTAGTAACAAGTATGACATTGTCTACTTGATCACAAAATATGGCTACATTCACTTGTACGATTTGGAAAGTGCAGCTTGTATCTACATGAACAGAATCAGCTCAGACACAATTTTTGTCACTGCTCCTCATGAAACAACAGGGGGAATCCTTGGGGTCAATAGAAAAGGACAGGTAACCAATTAAATTAAGTAGCTCCCTTTGAATCCATTAATCATCTTTTTATTACATTTTTATAGGTTCTCTCAGTTACCATTGACGAAGAGAACATTGTTTCTTACATTGTAAACAATCTTTCCAATCAAGATTTGGCTTTAAGGGTAGCATTCCGCAACAATTTGAGTGGAGCTGAAGATTTATTCATTCGAAAGTTCAACACGCTTTTCCAAAATGCACAGTATACAGAAGCCGCAAAGGTATAAAGCATTTGTTTGTTTGTTTGTATATTATTATTTTTGCCAAAAAATTTTTGGCAACTTGACAAACCTGATTAATTTATTTATTTTTCTAAATTAAATTGTAGGTAGCTGCTCAAGCTCCAAAAGGAATACTGCGAACACCACAAACTATTCAGAGATTTCAACAAGTTACGGCACAGCCTGGACAGACATCTCCATTGTTGCAATATTTTGGAATACTCTTAGATAGGGGTCAATTGAACAAGTTTGAATCATTGGAATTGTCTCGTCCAGTTTTGCAACAGGGCAAAAAACAACTAATGGAAAAATGGCTCAAGGAAGACAAATTAGAGTGCTCTGAAGAGCTTGGAGACTTGGTTAAACAAATTGATCCAACTTTGGCTCTCTCGGTTTATCTTCGCGCTAATGTTCCAAATAAGGTATAATAATATCATTTTAATTTGTTATTGTGGCCAACTTTTATTTGATTTTTTTTTTGTATTATTATTAGGTCATCCAATGTTTTGCCGAGACTGGACAATTCAATAAGATAGTTTTGTACGCCAAAAAAGTTGGATATTCACCAGATTATGTCTTTTTACTGCGCAACTTGATGCGTGTAAATCCTGATCAAGGTGTGGGATTTGCCCAAATGCTTGTTCAAGATGATGAACCACTCGCTGACATTAACCAAATTGTGGATATTTTCATGGAACAAAACATGGTGCAACAATGTACTGCATTCCTTTTGGACGCTTTGAAAAACAATCGACCAACTGAAGGGCCTTTACAAACTCGTCTGACTGGAAATGAATTGCAGTCCTTCAGGTTGCAGATGCAATTCTTGGAAACCAAATGTTTACTCACTATGAGAAGGCCCCCATTGCTGGAATGTGTGAGAAAGCTGGCCTTTTGCAACGTGCCCTGGAACATTATACTGGTACATTTCATTATATCAAATCATAAATATTATCACGATTTTCCATAATTCTCTACGTTTTTAAATAAAAAATAGACTTGTATGACATCAAACGAGCAGTTGTCCACACTCATCTACTTACCCAGAGTGGTTAGTAACATATTTTGGAACATTGTCAGTAGAAGACTCCGTAGAATGTTTAAAGGCCATGTTGACTGCAAATATTCGTCAAAATCTCAACATTTGCGTACAGATCGCCACCAAATATCATGAGCAGCTGACAACAAAGGTATTGATTTACTTGTTTGAGTCATTCAAAAGCTACGAAGGACTGTTTTATTTTTTGGGCTCAATTGTAAACTTTAGCCAAGACTCTGAAGTTCATTTTAAATACATCCAAGCTGCCTGCAAAACAGGACAAATCAAGGAAGTTGAGCGGATTTGCCGAGAGTCTAACAAATTGCAAATTCGAGTCGCTGTTGGTGCGAGATATAACGTTGAAAGAGGCAGGACAACGGGCGTTTAAGGCTTATCTCAAGGCAGTCTTTCTGATGAAGGATAAGAGCATTTTTGATGTTAGTCAGTTGGACTTGGACGCGTTTGCGGGGTAAATTTAAATTTGAAATGTGATTGGTTTGTCCGTTTGTCTGTTAGCAGAAGGTTCAAATGTTAAAAAAGAAAGTTGTAGTGGTCGTCAGACAGTGTCATCAGCAGAGACATGTCCTTATGACGAAAAATATCGTTTTATGACATTGTGTGTCTTATTAAAGGCCAAGCTGCCACATATCAGGGCATAATTATTGGAAAAATTGCTCCGCTACATTGTTATATCTCTTTGTTTATTAATAATAATTCTATTTTTCTTAATTTTAGTTCTTTGGGTCTGGCTGTCGCTCCGCGCGTGAGATTTCTCCAAAAGAACGCCGAGATTCAGAAAAAGCCTGCAACTCACAATGCACTAGCAAAAATTTATATCGACAGCAACAACAATCCAGAGAGATTTTTGAAAGAGAACCAGTATTACGACAGCAAAGTTGTTAGGAAATATTGTGAAATACGGGATTCACATTTGGCTTGCGTTGCTTATGAGCGTGGTCACCGTGATCGTGAATTGATTCATGTTTGCAATGAAAACTCTTTGTTCAAGTCTGAAGCAAGGTAAATAAAAACTTTTACCATTTCTTTACTTTTAAATTGTTGTTTAATTTAATTATTGTATTTATTATTATAGATATTTTGTGCGACGTCGAGATCCGGAATTGTGGGTTGAAGTTTTGAAGAAAATCCATCCCGCAGGCAGCTGATTGATCAAGTTGTTCAAACTGCATTATCTGAAACTCGAGATCCAGAAGATATTTCAGTCACTGTCAAGGCTTTCATGACTGCAGATCTTCCAAACAAACTAATTGAACTCTTAGAAAAAAATGTTTTGTACAACTGTTTTCTCTGAAATCTGAAAGACAGAAATCTACAAAATCTATTGATTTTAACTGCAATCAAAGCAGATCGAACTCGTGTAATGGAATACATTAATCGTTTGGACAATTACGATGCCCCTGATATCGCCAACATTGCAATCAATAATCAGCTTTATGAGGAAGCATTCTCCATTTTCAAGAAATTTGATGTCAACACATCTGCAATTCAAGTTCTTATTGAAAATGTAAGCAATCTTGATCGGGCATACGAATTTGCTGAGCGATGCAACGAGCCAGCTGTTTGGAGTCAACTTGCCAAAGCCCAACTACAACAGGGATTGGTCAAAGAAGCAATTGACTCTTACATCAAAGCAGATGATCCATCAGCTTTTGTAGATGTCGTAGAGACTGCTCACAAAACAGGTATCATCATTATCTAATATATTATATATTTGTTTTGCTTGATTAATGTTTTCCTATTGATTGTTTTATAAGGGGGTTGGGAAGATTTAGTGCGGTATCTGCAGATGGCTCGCAAGAAGGCCAGAGAATCGTACATTGAAACTGAGCTGATTTATGCATATGCTAAAACTGGACGTTTGGCTGACTTGGAAGAATTTGTTTCCGGACCAAATCATGCCGACATTCAAAAGATTGGAGACCGTTGTTTTGATGCTGGAATGTTCGATGCTGCCAAGTTGCTTTACAATAATATATCAAACTTTGCAAGACTAGCAATTACATTGGTTTATTTAAAAGAATACCAAGGTGCCGTTGATTCAGCACGCAAAGCTAACAGGTAAACTTTGAAGAGCGTAAGCATATATTAATAATATAATAATAATTGTTATATCTTTATTTTAGCACTCGTACATGGAAAGAAGTTTGTTTTGCTTGTGTTGAATCAGGAGAGTTCCGTTTAGCTCAAATGTGCGGCCTACACATAGTTGTTCATGCGGATGAATTGGAAGATTTGATTAACCATTATCAAGATCGTGGTTATTTTGAAGAACTGATTAATCTTTTGGAAGCTGCTTTGGGATTGGAGAGAGCTCATATGGGAATGTTCACAGAGTTGGCAATTCTCTATTCCAAGTTCAAACCAGAAAAAATGAAAGAACATTTGGAGCTATTCTGGTCACGAGTCAACATTCCAAAGGTGTTACGAGCGGCTGAACAAGCTCATTTGTGGGCGGAATTAGTATTTTTATACGACAAGTATGAAGAATACGACAATGCCGTCACTGCAATGATGACCCACCCCACTGAAGCTTGGAGAGAATCCCATTTCAAAGACATTATTACAAAAGTTGCTAACATCGAGCTTTATTACAAAGCCATCCAGTTCTACTTAGATTACAAGCCAATGTTGTTGAACGACTTGCTTGTGGTCTTGGCTCCAAGAATGGACCACACTCGTTCCGTCAGCTTCTTTGCCAAAGTATGCTATTTATTTTAATTTTTGAAACCACTTTGATTGTTAACAAATATCTTGTCTTGCGCAGGTCAATCATTTGAAATTAGTAAAACCTTATCTGAGAGCAGTCCAGAGCCTCAACAACAAAGCAATTAATGAAGCTCTTAATAGCCTACTGATTGAAGAAGAGGACTATCAAGGCCTGCGCACTTCAATTGATGCCTTTGACAATTTCGATAACATTGCATTGGCTCAAAAGTTGGAAAAACATGAACTGATTGAATTCCGCCGGATTGCTGCCTACCTGTACAAGGGCAACAATCGCTGGAAGCAATCTGTTGAATTGTGCAAGAAGGATCGACTGTATAAAGTACGTATGCTGACATTGTAAATCAGTTTTATTGCCAGCAACTAATTTGTTTAATGTCAACTTTATTATTCTTAGGATGCAATGGAGTATGCTGCCGAATCCAAAAATCCGGATATTGCTGAAGAACTGCTGACATGGTTCTTAGACCAAGGAAATCACGATTGCTACTCAGCCTGTCTCTTCCATTGTTATGATCTGTTGCATCCAGATGTAATTCTGGAACTTTCTTGGCGCAATGGGATCATGGACTTTGCAATGCCCTACATGATTCAAGTTCTTCGAGAGTATCGTACAAAGGTAAGTAATCAAAATTTGTCTTTTTTAGTGCATGAACATTTCTAATAAGTGCATCAATCAATCAGATTGATAGATTAGAGGAACTGGAAATGCAACGCGTGGAGGAGGGACACACAAATGACCAGAAAACAATGATAATGGGTGAGTAAATTTATCATATCATTAAAAGGAATTTGACGTTTAATCTATTTTTATTAATGATTAAAATTTCAGAGCCACAGCTAATGTTAACGGCTGGACCGGGGATGATGGCTACGGGGGGATATCAGCAGGGAGGATACCCTAATGCCTATGGTACAGGTGGAGTTCCCTACCAAGGCTATGGAATGTGAACATAGAACAACTCTTATTCTTTTTTAGCGGATGAACTGTATTGAAAACTACGATAAAAATGTGTGCAGAGAATGTGTCTGCTAGTGAATAATATTTAAACCACACAAATCTTTAATATAAAGCTTTAGAAAACTAATTAGTAATAGATGGTATGTAGCAAAATTCTTGTGCATGAAAAATATGTCCCAAATTTGTAATTGAAACAATGCTGTGTGAAATACATTCCTGATCGTTTAATTCTAAATAATTTCTTTATTTGCATATTCATTTTGTAGCAAAAGTAAATCCAAAATTGTAGAAATACGTAAATGAGGTTTCTGATTTTCATATCTGTAGTAGAGAATTTACGTTTCCTTGATAGAGGCAATGTCCTCAAAGAGTCAGTCCCTTATCAACCTCAGAACAGCTTCCACTTTTATATGTTTCAGTTGAAGCTGATGGTTTAAAGAAATAGACCCCACGCTTCAATTCCTGGCAAGCCCTGTCACGTTATTAATTTCAATTTAAAAACAATCCGTCCAGCTATGATTACTAATTTTGTAAACGCCGTCAAGGAGAACATTTTTGCAGGGTTCCAGTTCTCCAAGTTGGTAAGTTTAACCCAAACAAATATGCACACATATATATAAATATTTCTCACAATTAATTTCGACATTGCTGCAGCCCTCAGAAGAACCAGCAAGTGGGATTTCGTCCCCAGCGAAGCCTGCTCCGCGGAAATCAATTCTACGAAGAACGTCAAAAAGATCTTCAATGGTAACGGCTTCGGAAAAGCAGCTCAGACGTCTCACATCCGTTGGCCCCGTTGGACGCGTAACCAAACCAAGATATTTTCCTATTCGTTTGGCACCCGGCTCTGCCCCCGGATCCCGAATCCCAGTTGCCACGTCCCTCTTTTTTAAGAGAGATAACGCACTCGCAGACCTGAAGAAACAATGTGCTTCCGTCTCCGTCCAATTCCCCACCCCGAATGCT
>JAQIXN010000814.1:0-27776 GCA_034698145.1 Proisotoma minuta
GCTGGTAGTTTAATGGTAAAACACCTGACCGGAAATCGGGGAATCCAGGTTCGATTCCTGGCTAGTTCCAATTTTTTTTTTTAGAGATTTTCAAATTAGGATTTTCCTTTGATTAAAAAAAAATAAACTTTAAGTATTGAGTTACAATACCAGTCTCAACCTGCCCCAAAGGGAACGTTGAAAAAACAATGAATTAGATTGTAATTAAGCCATCAAATGTGTTTAGCTGAATCTGCTCGCAATGACACAGTGACACTGAGTAAACAATACTTGTTTTATATAACAACTATATAGCAAACAAACGTTATCATCAATGATTCAATTGCGAAGTTTATAATTGCTCACTCATTGCTTCTCATTTATACGATTCTACTCTGGATCGTTCAAGTTCTGATAATAAAACATCCAAAATTGAATAACATGACGCCAGGTCAGTCTAAAAGTGGCCACTAGTGACGTTTAAATTAATAACAACAGTCATCGGGAATTCATAGTTTGAATAAACTTTGTACCGTTTGTATATTTCAGATCAATACTAATCTTAAGACTAAAAAAATGTTGGAAATATAAATATATTCAGTTTTATACCTGAAAATGACAGATTTTGTAAACATGTATGAAAATGATAGTAATGGAATTATTGCTAATAATTCATGCTGTGTTCTCCTTGTCCACTCATGCATTAATAAAAACACTCACATGGAAGGACTCATTTTATGCCTACTATTGTCTCTTTTTTTAAAAGAGATATAAATTGTACATATTGATTTGTCATATAAGCAAGCAAAACAAAATGATATTATATTGATAATACCTTTTAAAGGAGGCGAAGCTTGGAAATCTGGAAAATAAAGAAGGAGGAAAAAATGAGCAAAATAAAATAACAACAAACTCTAAAGCAAATTTAAAGACTACGTAGATCCATGCAAATTATTTTCTAGTAAAATTGTCAAAATAAGAAATAGATTTCACTTACTGTATTCCATTTTGGATGTGATGGTGTTGAAATGTCTCCAAATGTTTGTTAAATTCTCTGTGAATCTGTTCCGGAAGTCCACCAACGTTTGAGAAAAAGGATCTGAGAAATGTTAGCTCTTCAGTGAGCAAATCAATTTTCTTTTGTAGTCGTTCATTTTCTTTGGATAGAATTTTCACTCTCTCTTCCGTCTCCCGAGATCTCATCTTTGCCTTTTCCCTGCTCTTTCGCACGGCCACATTGTTCCTCTCTCTCCTTCTCTTGTATTCGTCGGACGCCTTGTCCACATTCTTCAATTTCTTGCTCAAACTGTGAGAGTGACCATTTGAGTGAGAATGAGCGTGTCCCAACATTTTATGAGAGGGATGATTAACGCCGTTGGGGTTAAACGTCAGGATCTATTTTAAGATGCAAAAACGGATGCTTAATTTATGAAACTACCCCACTAATTAATGCTAGCAATCCAAATCAAACTCTTACCCCATTTTTCCCGACAGTAAGTCCTTGATCTCCTCCCTGATGATGGTGAACCCCCATTTGGTGAATGCTTCCATATGCATTTGGGGAGTAGGAGGCTCCATTTGCCCCTCCACCCCCACTGCTACTAGTGCTGCTGGTACTGGAGGGGGATGTGAGGTTATTTGAGGAGTATGAGGAGTAGCCAGGATCACTGGAGGATGAGACCGTGTTGGCATTAAAATCTAAGCGATGATCCATTGGCTCTGGTTTAACACCTTCCACGTCGTGCATGTGGGGACTTGAGGAAGGACTTGAACTGGCAGAGTTGGGGGCAAAATTTCCATGAACATTTTGTGGGAGATATGCCAGCGGATTGTTTTGTCCACCGTTCTGTCTAAAATGTCCTTGTTGATTTTGATTATGATGTTGATGTCCATGTTGGTGGTGATTATTATTGTTATTATTATTATTATTATGGACCATATGACCCCTTAGGTTATTAAGTTGATGTTGACCCCCTTGGCCTGAGACCTTATCATGAAGTAATTCTGGAAACAGTCCATCGCTTACTTCAAAATTGGGGTCATCGATAAGGCTCTGGAGGTCTAGGGAAAGTTCTGGATTGTCCAGATCTGATGGATCAATTTCTCCTTGATTGGATAGAAATGATCGAACCTTCACCGATAGTGCGGCTTTCTTAAGATTTTCGATTCCAGTGTCGTACATTTTTAACCAGTTATTTTTAAGCTAACTTTTGTTTCATTAAAATGAAATGTCACTTGAAGAAGTCAACACTGTTTTTTATTATTATTATTTGACGTACACAATTGAATTGTTTATTTTATGAAAATGAGAGTGAATTTTGTTTTGTTTAAGTTCGCAGTTATAAAATAATTAGAAAGAGCAACACTTTTACATACAGAGGTATAATAATGGTTGTAACCCAGTTTCCTCTTTGTTATTTTATGAATGCGGTGCAACAAACTGCAGCCACTCACATTAAATAATCTATTGTCTCAACTCTTAAGTCACTCGCAATTACTGTGATCTCCTTACTAAACACTCACGACAACTTCCGTATTTTCTCAACACGTCTTTATCTCTTGTCTCACTTTTCCCTTTTAACAGTTTTCAGGGAATTCCACCACTTGTTGATTTGGGAAATTATCAATTTTCCTCAGAAAAATGTCACAAAATGCCACTGTGATTCCAATCCCATTACATTACTAATTATTAAATTGCAATGTTTTGTCAACTTTTCTCACTCAACTCTTGGGCGAGACTGAATTGACTTGTCTCAAGTTTGGGGTTAGATAGTTGCACTATATGAGTATGGATTCTTACTACTCTTGTGATGAACTAAATAAAAATTTGCTTAGATTTAGGTGAATGTCTAACCGAAAATGGTTAATTGGTTTGAAATTTGTGTAATGTGTTATTATGCGACAGCACAGAGCAGTGTGTTGTGCGAATGAGCGTCGAAAGGGAAATGATTAGGGAAGAGTTGGCTCAAAAGTGTATATTCAACCCTCTCTCCTTTCTGTCTCACATTCTCATCCTTCTATTCACTGCTTAATTCACTCAGGCTGCCAAGCCAATGCTTAAGTCAGTAGTCCAATGCTTTGCTCTGTTGAAATGGACAGTGAACTACATTCTAAAGTGTGGAGATGATGAGACAAAGCTTGTACCCAACACAATAAATATTGGTCTGGTATTAGATTATTGGCTTGCTAATTTTTATTAGAGATAGGTCAGGCCAGGAAGGGCAAACATTGCATACGATACTTTTTTGTGGTTTATTGGTCTGGGTTAAGTTTATTTAACTCTTGATTCATAATTCGTTCTAAAAATTATTGCTATGTTTATTTAGTGCATTGACTATATTAAACGGTTTGCCCAATTCCTGGAATGTTTTGTTTTTGTGTAATTTCCCAAATTTAATTTAGGTCAAACTACCCTTAAGTCTTCTTCCTCATTTGTCATTTTTTATTATTATTATTAAAATCTGTTTTAAATATGTAAATAAATGGGGTGACTTATTATTATTATGCAAGACCAGACATCCGATCCATTTAGATTTGGCCCTTGATATCTCATTATTATTGAATTCAAATAAAAACAAGAAAAGTAATTAGAGCAAACAATTATGTATTTATTGTTTTTACGCAAAAATGTTTACATATTTAAAATGATCATTGTACAAACGCAGGTAAGTAAAATAGTATTGAGTAAGGGATTAACATCATTCGTTCCCTTACTTTATGATATGCGTAAACGGATGAGAACACTAAGAAAAAGGATAATTATCTCGTATTAATTAAAATCTTGTAATTACAAAGAGAGTTGCAGTCGTAAAAGTGCAAGTGTTTGTTTTAGTTGTGAGGTAATGGTAATATCCGTCCACATGAAATGGGAGTAAGTTTAAAATTTAAATTGAGATGGAATGATAGGATGCGTGAGTGTGTTTGGCTCGTTCCAATCCAAGTGTGGGAGATAAATGATCTAAATAGCAAACGTTACGTCGCCAATTAAGGAAACAGAGCGGATAAGGAGACGCTTATTCTCTTCCTCTTTTTCAAAAATCATATGAAAATTATGCAATTTTATTTTAGCGAAAATGAAATTGCAAATTCATATTCCCATAATTCAATATTTAGATAAATTCGTTAATGGGATTTCGATTAAAAAAACAATTTAGTTTTTTGATTTGACACAAATCTTTCTTTTTTTGCATACAAAATTATATAAAATAAGATATAAAAGAATATCAATTTTATCTTTGCGGGTTTAGTGGAAAAACAACAAAAAATAGTGTCCACTTTCAATTTCAAAGGATGCAAAAAAGGATTGAATGTTATGTTTTATGTAGACATGAAGTAGACGCATTACAATATTACAACTGACCCATTTACCTTCCTGCTTTTGAAAAGATTATTAGCCCGTAAAATATAGTTCTTTCTTATCTTATTATGCCATAATACTAAGATTATTTATCCTTATAGGCAGCATGAAATGATTAAATTTTATTCTCTTCGCATCCCCTAAAATGTTGAAATTGATATCTTTTAATCCTTTTTCTTTAAACATTAAATTAAATTGGTGTAAACAAACAAGATGTGGATAATTATTACATAATAGCATTTACTTGAGTTGATCGTCAACTTGACTTGGTTTATTTAGAGAAAACTGGCTGTGCAACAAGGTATTCTTTTTTGTGTATCATAATTAATAAACAGGTCTTTAACACTTGTACCTACATCCACTGAATTTAATCTGCAAAATTACATCATAACCAAACCAGAGAAAAAGGACAAAACAAACTTCTTCACTTCCTACTTCTTATATTTAGCCTAAATAAAAAAGACCTCAAATTGGCATTTTGTTAGGGAACTGGCCACCGTTGGCCTCTTTCTTTCAAGACACATTTGTGAAGTTGAAGGTACATGCACTGTAAACATTGTAACCAATTCTTTATGTTTATCACAATGTAAATATTTTCATCACTTTTAATCTGAGTGAAATGAAGATGACATTTACCTGCTTAACATATTATCCAATTTCATATCAAAATGCCCCAATAAGTATAGCTTGTGTACGTAGGTATTTGATAGATGATTTAGATCTTTTAAGGTTTTCCTTATTAAATTTAACAAGGTGATTGATGGATGCTGAATGACGTTGAGTTCTTGATGGTAAAATGATGGAATACATTTTGAGGAAACATATATTAAAATAGGTCTGATGTCTTTGAAATGACGCAGTTGAAACAAAGAAACACTTTAGAAAACCATTATTTCAATTTTGGGGAAAGGCATTTTAGTAAACTTTTAATCAAGTGTCATTCTCTATTTTTTTTAAATGCTGGTTTGATCAAATTGAATACCTTGAATAATCCAATTTCTGAAAAAGCAGGAAATTGTAGACATCGTGTCGGACGTGTCAACAAGTTGCAAAAAAAATGAAACCTAATTTTCCAAAGTGGAGTTTAAATTTACATTAATTAGCAAATCGGGATGAGAAATGACAGCAAACGCTGGATTTTGACAGACAGTTGAAATTTAAAGATTCAACTCCAGACAAACATCAATGTCAAATGCTTCAAACCTGAACTTTCCGTTGTATATATTTATTGCTAACTATAAAATACCAAGAACATGACAAAAGACATTTATTTATTGGTTGAGAAATTGAAGGTACAAAACCCGATTTGACACGATTAACACGGATGACCTTACCTAAGCACGCTCTTCTAATCCAACTAATGTTTGCAAAAAATAACCTGGCAATATTTCCGATTGGATTTTGACAGAAGTCTATGAGAGTGATATGGGAAATGAAAACGCACACCACACAACAAAAGAAGGAAGGAAAGGGTTAAAATTCCGCAGTGCAACTCACCCTAACGTCTGTGGATATCAGAGCTAGTTCTTGCGACTTGCTGTTGGTAGCACCACCGAATGGACGGAAATTAAATAAATTACACCCTGTATAAATAATTACATGACATGCCATAATTATGAAGTAAATTATAAAATGTGGTAATATAATTTTTTCAAGAAATTTTTCAGTCTTCTTGATGACATTCTGCAAATACCAAAAACTTTACAGACCCAAGTTTGACAATTTTTTTTTTGGCAAGAAAAACATAATTTTTTGAATTTTATCAAAACATTTGGATTATTTCTTATCATACATTTGTAACGCATATTTGTGTCTATAAAATTGAAGTAGTAATCCCATTAAATTAGTTGAGCATGTAAGAATTGGTTTGGGGAGGCTTGCGTGAGAAACAAAGAGATATTGGCTGCTTGATATTTTTTGGCCCATTCCTTACGTGGACAAAGAGAAACTTATTTCGCAATTTGAATTGAGAAATAGATATCTGACGCAACACCAGCCAGACTTTCTCCAGCAGAAACCAACGAGACTCCAAAACTAGCCTCCCTCCGACGACGACAACGACGACACGTTTAATTAAACGGGAATTATTAACTTGGGATAAGAAGATAAAGAGAAATTTCATTTGAAAAATCAGGAAATTGATAGCCAAAGGTAAGAATGTCAGTTTTCAAGTTCAATACTCAGTTTTGGAAGTTGTGAAAGCTATCGATTTTTACTTTAGTTTGATATTGACATGTCTATAAATTACTATAAAATAATTTCCTCCTTTCATCGGTTTAATATTTAATTTTCTCTGAAGAAAGTTGACTTTGATGATAAATGATAATATTTATGCAGAATCAATAGATTTGTTATGAAATCTATTTTCTCCTATTCCATATTTGTTATTAAATTAATGAATTCTATATATACTTACGTCTGTGGATATAATATTTAATTCATGCTTCCTGTCTTTTTTTATTATAGATTTCTGCTGATTGTTTGAAAGTGACGACGGAGGACATGGGATCAAAGAAGAAGGGAAGTTCTTCAGGGCCTCCAAAGGACACGATGGAGTATAAAGAAAAACGGATGAAAAATAACGTGGCAGTAAAACGCAGCCGAGATAAGACGAAGCAGAAAGCTCGAGAGGCGCAGAGTCGCGTACAACAACTTCAAATTGAGAATGAGCATTTGAACCAAACAGTAGATAACATGACCTCGGGTATGATGTAAAACAATTTGTTCAATATAACCAATCCCCAAAGAATTTTTTACACGGAAAGTGGACGAATTTTCGAGATTTTTCATTTTTTTATATTGCTAAATTCGGAATTTACATTATAATGGATGATATGTACTCCCAAACGTCCCACTGTCTATATCAAGATTTTGACAATTTTTTATTTTACAGAGCTTCGATATCTCAAGGATTTACTCATTTCTCAAGCAGGTATGCGCACAATTATAAATTAACAATGCACATAGTTGAAAAATTATGATTATTGCGTTAATTTTAGGGACATCTGAACATTTGAGTCAAGATTTGACAGCAGATCTTGAAGATTTGTTACAGGACAATGCTCCCCGAGATTTGGGAAAACTTTCTACTGTCCTTCATGAAGTGAAACGAATTCATTCTCTGCAAAAATCAGAGCCTGCCGTCCAACTTCAGCCAGTACAACACCAACAAAATATCTATGGGGCTGGTTCTTCTTCTGCGAACATTTACCAAGATGGTGGTAACAACGCCATGTACCACTCCAGCGGAAATATTTACGATCACAACAACCATTATTTGTAAATGAGTGACATGTCAAAAAAACGAAAATAATTTTAAAACTGTTTTCTCGTAAATACACGTAAAGCTCTTGTATTTGGTGCTTTCCCTTTCTTTAACGGATTTATTCTCTCATGTCATTTAAAACTGATATTGCTTTTGTACCTGTCTAGACTTCTCAATTATACAGAGCTGTTAAAGTTGATATTCGATCGGTGTTGTTTTACACTTATTTTTAGTTTCTCCTGCTAGTTATCATTGTTTAATCTAGAAGCTTTAAATATAAGGTATAATAGATATATTTAGTTTCCGTCATTCTTTACCTAGTTTAGAAAACACATTGTTAATTTGACTTACCTATGTATCAGTGCAGTGCACCTATTTTTATAATCATATAGTTATCCCGCATTGTTAAGACGAAACCGTAATACATTTTTATTTTTTGTTTGCTGATGTTCTTAGATAATTTGGCAGTAGCATCAAATAATAACTTTGTCGACACTATTTGAATTGAAAATTATAAATGTAACTTTTTATTATTTCTGTGAATAAACAACAGTTGTAATTTCAACTCCGAAGACATGTTAATCTGTAAATCTCGTTAAAAGTCAGGAAGAAGAGAGTCAAATAATTTCAAATGTTCATTCCGATCGATAAAATATATAAATTCTTTCTCTTTTGCCCTTTCTCTTCTTACAGAAAATTATTTTCCTAATTCATTCAGGTCAACCTTATATCACGTTCGACCACCAAATTCTTTTCTTTCTCAGGGGAAATGTAGTTGAGGCAATAATCAGTCTCAATATGTGTGACCTCGCATTTCCCTTTTCTGGTCAACTCATAATCCGATTTTTCCAATGCCTTCTTCATTTCCTAGTATTAGATTACAGAAATCTTACAACTTTCTTATTCTTATATTTTTTTTTTCAAGAATAAGATCAAAACGTGTTTAATTAATTTCTCCTTGAATTAAGCAAATTTCCCAACATCCCAAAACCTCACGGATGAACATGAAAATGCAAATGAAGTAGGACACCATTTTGCGAGTCCTCACTGCAAATTGAAATTCCAAAAAAGTCTTTGACATTTCACAGTTACATTTAGATACAAAAGTCTGTAATAAAAAAGTTACATCAAAACATACAAATATTAGTTTGGTATTCCGTCCACACCCACCCACCAAAAGATGGATACCAGAGATAAAGCATGCACGAGGCTCGTCCAATGGAAACGGATGTTAGATTGACAGTTTATAACATAAATTAATCCATTAAAGTCATAAATGCATAAAAATTCCATTACGCCATATCACAATAATAAATTTGGCCAGGTAGATGCTGACAAATGCTGAATAATGTTCATTTAATGATACAACAAATGTGGCATTGATGATTTTTTTTAAATCTCAATGTTTGCAGTTTGTCTAACATGCAAAATTTTAATGTAATGTACATGCGGTAAGTAATAGTAAGTATAAGTTCTTAACAAGTATAAGGTATATATATCTATCTTATTGCCACTTCATGCAAGTTTATATAGTTTGTTGCATTAAATCATGAGTAATACTTAAAAAATTAAGCAAGAACAAACGTAAACAAATTAAAATTTATTTTAGTTAACCACAATGCCGACAATGAAGCAAAAAATGTGTCCAAGAAGTTTAAAATCGTATAGGCAGTATATGTAGTACATATACTCATACTTACATTTTGTAAACAGAAATCACCAACCACAGTAGAGCAAATAAAATTACTATAGATTAATTTCTTCAAAGTTGATTGACAGTAATAAAACCGCACGACTCAATGCCTTTGTTTATGTGACTTAAATTATAAATCTTTAATTCATATTCAACTACATTTCTTCCGGTTAAATTAGATAAAAGACAGCAGCATAACAGGATAAATTCCAAGAATTAAATTTCTAAATGTTATGTCTAACTTTAAATGTTCTTTTGTTGTTACATGACACTCAAGCTATAGACTTAAATGGCATTTTATGAAACATAATGCAATACGTGTGGAATGTTGAGAGTATTTGTGTTTAATATGTTGATTCATGTTAACACGCATTGTCGCAGCTTGCCCCAAATGTTTGACCGCACCCCCTGCTCGTCTAACTGCTCTTATACATCAACAAATGCGTTTTTTCCTGAGCTATTTGCATTGTATTTAATACAGTAAAATGAAATTATACATAACTCTATAGGAAAAATTGACCAAAGCTTGTAAACAAAAGTTGATGGCATTTTGAACATTTGACCACCCCCAATGAATGGGCGCGGCTGCAAGTTATTTAGCAACTACTTTTAGAGAATAAATTACTCGTTGGCTAAATGACTCAATATTGCAAGCAAAATGCGTTAATACATTTTAATACACATTAATTCTAATAAGCATTTGAGGCAGTTGAGACAAAGAACGACAGACAGACACAAACATATATAGTGATTTTCATACAAACAGATACTGCATATTTTTACTAATAAACTCTTTGAGCAATTTTGTTGTAGATGAGTAACATCATCAATTCATTAAGTTGCACTAACCACAAAACATGCACTACTTACATTCAAGTTAGTTTGCTACTACTGCCTACTACTACTATGTACATTGAATGTGAAACGCAATGTAATAATGTCCAAGTAATGTGATCTGAATACTTGCCATAGTTAACAGAGACAACAGAAATCATGTCCTTTGCAATTAAACTCATTCCTCAGAGATGAGTCGTTAAGTTGATGGAGGAGAAAGTTGGGAGAAAGTTGGTGTATTGTGTGCAGAGCAAAGTTTCGGGGGCAGATTGAGAAATATTGGAATGTTTTTAAATTGTAGAATATTATTTAAAGCCAGCTTTCTACTTGTGATATTTGGATCGTCTATTTAAAACAAGTTATTCATGCTGCTCCACCTTCATTTGACTGCTGCTTATTACTTTACTCGTTTACTAGTTCATTCGTTCTTTGGGCTATACTAACCCTTTGAAAGTGTTGTAATAGAATACGGCTGGTGCTCTATATTATTCTGGTTAGTTTTACTCTATGATGTTGTACTTTCCTTCTTGAGTTTAGTTCAATGTATAGCTCCCTAATATCATATACCAGCACTAGCAGAATCTCCTTCAATTTTAGCTTTAGGAAAAGGTAGAAAGGATTGGGCCGAACAACACGGGTATTTGGTATTGGATTGTGCGCAGAGGGAGTGTAGAAATTCGCAAGTCCACATTGGAGATGGGATCTGGATTGTGAACATTTGCACAAAGTGAGACGAGCAGACAAGACCGTAATAAAGGATCACGGAGGAAAGTGAGAGAGGAAACTTTCATGCACTAAACAACCCAGAAGCCAACTACAACTTTGGCCCCCACAAAAACCCCACAAATTGTTCTTCCGCACAAAACACAGCCCCCTCCAACTTGGAAGCCAACAAATTAAAAAAAAAATGTAAGTTATTTGCTGTATTCAAAGTGGACTATTCCACTCGGCTAGATACATACACACACCCAATTCGCAAATTCGTTTCGTGTTTTGATGCATAAAACAAAATATTGCAAACTTTTCACCCACACAAGTGAGAAAGACCAAGTTGCCAATTTATATGGGGTAATGTCAAAATTAATTGGAGAACCAGTGGCTTTTAATAACCGACTGGAATAACTTTATCCGAATTTGGAGCAAATATGTAATTGTGAAAATGTGTTATTGCGAAAAGGGTTATTTCTAAATGGGATGCTTTAATTGGTATCAATTTAATTTAATGTGCAACTCAATTATTTATTATGATTCTGAAAACAGGCATAAATTGCTCAGTTTAAGTAAAACTTAAAGTTTAAAGCTTCCATAAACAATAAAATTGGCAGTCATTTAAAGCTCTTTCTTGTATTCTATTCAAGTCAAATGTCGAAAGTAATTTAATAATAATTTTTTGATGCAATATCTAAAAAAACACATTTTTGAGAACTGTTTATAAAATGTGCACATATTATTTATTTGTACCGGTAGGCAAAATACTAGGAATTTGAGTTGGTAGGTGAATCATTTTCTGTGACCTTAAACACTATGAAACATTTGACACGAAAAGGTGTTGATATAGGGTCATCAAATAAACTTCGTTTTTAGTCATGAAGAATTTCTAAACATACTTGTAGGAGAGATAACGGGTTCAAAATTGTTCCAATTACTATTTTTCATTTTCTTACGCCGGTTTAAGAAAAAAAGTATACCAACAAAAAATCATATATACGTTACGGCTAATTTACCAAAATTGTTTTGACAATATAGTAAAAGAGTATAGTGCAAATTTTATTTGAAGCAATTTATAAACTGTTTCAGGGTACAAGGAAGTTTATGAAATGGGAAGCTAACTCATAAGCGTTGGCTTTACGCGTTTGGTTGTGACAATCGCATAAAAGTCATTTGTGTTTCGTCGGTGCTGAACAATTGAATTAAGGCTGCTAAAACTTTGATACTCACTCATCATTTGGATCGGTGCTTACTATCAGCAATTAATGAATTTATAATTATGGTGCAATATATATCAAGCAAAATCCAAGTCACAGTACATGTACTTTCAAGAAGATTAATTTAATTTTTAGTTTGATCGTTTCGTACTCTACAAATTTTATTGCCACAGACAAAAAAAAATCTTCCATCTGCCCAACGTTACTACTGCTGCTAATTATCATTATTGTTCAAAAACTTTAAGCTCTCGTTATACTTGACTAACTTAAATCGTGAATGATTGATTTTCATAGTGAACCAACAATAATAATATGAAGTGTTCAACTGTACATTATATTTGCATACTTAATAAAAACGTAGTCAAATCAGTAGTACTGATAATAAGTGCGTGAAATTAGGGAGTACTTTTAATTTATTTAGCAGACAAAGAAGAGTCAGCTTAAGAGAAAGTGGAATTTGCGTAGACTGGAATTTACCACGAGTTGGGAAAGTGATATAAATTTGCTAATTGTTGAGACTTGGGTGTGAGGTCTTTGGAGAGAGCCTTATGTCATGGGGTGCTTCGGTGGCAGCGCCTCTAAAACGGATCAGGAGGAAGACAAACGACGCAAAGAAGCCAATAAAAGGATCAATGCACAGATTCAAAGGGATAAACAAGTCTACAGGGCGACACATCGCCTTCTTCTTCTCGGTAAGTCCCTCTCTTATTCAAAGGTCATAAATTGTCACGCCCAAAGGGAAACATGGACAATCACATCTTCCACAAACATCTTTTGCGTATTTCATATATTCTTTAAAATACACAAATGCTATTATTTATGTTCAGTCTCAAATATGGAATGTTACAGATAACAAATAAATTATTAAAACAGCAAAAGTAAATACATTACTATGAGGTCAGTCTATTGAGTTTCAAGGCTTCCCTTTAATAGTAGACTGGAAATCTTAGCTAATAAAAGATGCATATTGATCGAGATATTGATTGGACTTTGATTTGCACTTAAAATATAATTGACGGTGAAAATAGTGCATGTGCAATATTTATGACTACTGTTCAAACTTTACATGATTTTATCCCATCAATTTTATTTGCGGATTAGACCTGTTATATTATAAATTGATTATTTGGTCATGTACTATTTGGAGCGTCACTATGAAATTATTTATAAGTAGTCTGCTGGCTGTCTCAAATTATTTGGTGCTTGTTTAAAACAGTGATTTTGGAGTTGATGAGTGGAGTACAATGAGCAATTAATGTACTAATAAATATAAATTAAAGTGTGTTTGATACATTGCAATTAGAAGCAAAGACATGAAAGAGGGATGTCATTAGTGAAAAATATTGTTAGTTATAGTTTCCGGATCAAAGGTTTCTATATTTCTATACCTTTTCATTACAATTAAACGCCACTCTAGATTTTGGGCTGCACATTTTATTTTTCCAAGCCTATGACGCTTTATCACTCTAAAAGAGTTTACTTGGAAGAAGTTAAAGTAGAAATTGATCATTAAAAGTTGCCATTATAATTTATACATTTCAAAGAGAAAAATACATGAAAGTTCTCGCAGTTAAATTTGAGTGAAATTGGATGGAAAACTCTCTTTGTCAGAAAACAAAATTCCAACTAATAAATTTCAAGGAAAAAACAACCAGCAATTAATTATCAAGAGGGGGATTTGGTTTCAATAATTGCAAAACTATATTCCCATTTCCCATACATTTAGTTTTATTTGAATTTTTAAACTACAAACGGAAACATGAAAAGTTCCTTTGAAAAAATCTATCCATCAAAGGTTTCTCTTCGCTTTCAAAACTTGATATTTATTATAATATATTATTTGACCTTATGTATAACAAGCTGTCTATATTTAGCAAAATGTCTGCACATAATAGCAATCAGTTGATATTTAATATTTGACACTATGCTGACCAAGTTTAGAACTGTCACTGTCAACAGGGAATGACGGATCTCTATATGCCCAAAAGTACAGGACATGTTTTCCGATATGGCAAACGGAAATTCCATTGACCATAAACATAATTTTAAAAATTGATTGTCAAACAATAATTGCGACAATGTAGTTCAGCCACAAAGAAAGAGAATTTCTGAAATTTATTAGATGGTGACATGCAACACGACAGAAAATTGACATTACCTATGTTTTGGGCATTTTGAGTACACGCTTTTTTGCAGTTGCATTTTACGCCTGCCTTTTGTGCTTTGCTGCAGTTTTCCTCCCATTCCATAAATAATTAAAGAAAATTGTTAAACCCTTTTGCCACGTAAATGACCCGGTTTTAACTTTAACAAGGTAGAGGATGTCTTATGTTTTCATTTTGCCTTTTGAGACACGTTGATCAATTTTTGTAGCATATTTTTTAATATTTTCAAATATTTATAGCTGCTTGTATGTCAAAAATATTATTGACTGCTGACTATAAAGTTGTACATATATATGTCTGTTGTTTTGTCTGACTTATCATTGGATTACATTCGATTGGATTTGTACATGGACGTGATTTGAGATCTGGAGCAGAGTAGAAAAAGAACAGATCTGCTGCGACTATAATTTTATTTCTTCTCTATATCATTTCATATCTCTCTCATACAGAAAGCCGGAAAGTTGGTGGACTGGCGTGAAAGGAGTTGAGTACAGAAAATGATCTCCACTCGCTGGCTCAACTTAATAAAGAGCCTGTTGACAACCCTGTTTCTTAAAATAATACACAAGATTACAGATCGCTTGCTTATAGTCAACTAAAAATTAATGATTATAAGAAAGATGCACCTAAAAACGCTAAAAAAAATATTGTAATATAGACTATTTCTACCCACAGCAAAATCAAGAGTAATTTCCAAAAGAAAGTTTTTTTTCTTTGAATGTTTAATCGCACGCTTTTCTTTTCTTTCTCCTGAAATGTTCAGCATTGCATATCTGATGTCATATATGATTTAGTGGTTTTGTATGGCTAATAAGTTATTCTGCCTCCAGTTTTGTTGTGCTAGAAAAACATGGGACATTTGCAATTTGCTCGATTCAATTCTCCGCAGCCGAGTTACATTACAGTCAGTCAAATCAAGCCAAGCGTCTCTAATCCTGACATTGCATTGCATACAGCAGAGAGTTAATTCCATTTGGATGTGTTTGATTTAAAATGCAAAATGTGAAATAAAAACTAGATTTTAGATTGTCAAATCAAATGTCAGACCAACTAACTGAACTAACCCCTTAAACAAGCGAAAATGTTGTTATGTCAAGGATTTATATTTTTCCCTTACGTGATGCTACTTCTAATTGAGTGGCTGTTTGCTTATCTTAACATTTTTGACTTTGTCGTTTGTGGTAAAAGTATTCCATAAATAGAATGGAATAAAATATTTAACTATCGCCACCAAAGAAGAATAAGCAATTAGATTTTATTATTTGTCCGATTTGAGTCAAGCAAGACATAACAAAATTTGATACTTTTAATATTTATGAACATTTATTTATGGCTAAAATTAGAATTCTGTCACTTTTGTTTAAGTGATTGGAAAAACTGACGCCAAAATTATTGCGTCTGGTCAATCTTTGTCATTCTATAGGCGTGAGATTTCAGAGATTTGACTTGACTGTGTCCTGTTGATGATAAATTAGGCTTCAAATTGAGACGACTTCTTAAAATAAACTAAATATTTGCGATAACATGTCATTATCTCTAGTACCAAATTATTATTGCAATTCGATCTCTACATCCTCAATTTTAATTTTAGATAATAATTTTTCCAGAGCCAATTATAGTTATTCCAGTAAAAAATATTTATTAAGATAACCGTCATTTGAAATTTGATACAACACTCAAAACGTTTCCCATCTATTTATTTGACCAGTAGCCTTTTTTTGTGTGAGAGTGACTCAGAACTGATAATCGTTTTTCTTTTATTGTTACCTACCAATTCATGTTCAAGCAGTTTTGGGGTTTGCACGTTTCTTGCTAGTGCTGCTAATTCCCGTTAATTGCTATGTGGCTATTAAGGCATATTTGTTGTAAGTTTTGAGATTTGCTTTAATAGCCCAGCAGTTCTCCATATGGAATAAGATGTTTGGACATTTTCTTTTGTAGATGGAAGGCTGTAATTTAATCTATATGTAGAACCATTATATTATCGCATAATTTTTGGCATAATATAATTTCCTCTCAGGGTGCAGTTAATTTAGCCAGGTAAATTTAAAGTGGGAGAGCTATATAGTTATACTGACTTGGTAGATACTAATTCTCATCTTTATTATGTCATCTGGAGTGGACTGGATGGAGGTGTGGCAGAAGAACATTTTAATTTGCCCCGTTACTTAGTATTTCTTCTCTTAAAAGTAGCATCCGACTCCAGATATATTTGTATTAATTATTGTAATAATTTGTATATATATACATTTATGCAAGTGTAATGAAGGCATGCATAATGAGATAGTTGCTCCATTATAAATGAGAACTTCTTCAGATATAATTGCCAACAATTGTACAAGTTATTTAAAAGTCAATAATTTCTACATAACACCAGAATGTATTTGGGTTGCATGTTTTATTTGCTGTAAATGTCAACAGTGCAGCCTTTCCCAAATATCTCGCTTTCTCTCTACCTTGATAAAGCGATCAATGAATATAATATACAAATGAAATTTTACCTCGTTATAGCAAAACATTGATCTTATCATAAAAACAACTGAAACATAATATTATGTGTTATTATATAGCTACTACCATTACAATAACTAGCATTCATTTATTTAATTTTGGGCTTTTTTTCAAAGAAAAAAATAAGCATATATATTTTTGGGTGGTTGAGCAATAATTCAAGGTGTGAAGTTTGTTTGATTGTGGGGTCAAAATCTCGTGTTACCAATTTACTAATAATACTACATTTTGATCATGGTGTTTGGTTTCAGTGTATAAAACTTGGATTTACATTTACATTTCGTCTCGTTTTACCTGCTTTTAGCTGACAGAAAGGGCATTAGTTAATCCACAAAACAAAGCCACAGATAAGATAGCTACATACTAATATGTGAAAGGATTGAGTATAACAACCGATTATGATTAAGATGAAATCAATTCTGTGTCGTAATTAATCATGCGGCTAAATGATTGTTACTATCAAAAGGGAGGTAATGTGAGAAGGGTCGCTGGTGTCATGTAACTTCATATCTATCATTTGTTATCCCAGTAAAATATCATCAACAATCCACTAATTATGTGTACTTTTAAGTTTCATATCATAACACGTGATCTTATATATCCTGATGGAACGTGCAATAAGGACAACAATATCGTTTTTTGTCATTGTTGCTATCAAATTTCATTTAATCTAGAGAATTCTAGTAAAAGGTTTACCACAGGGACTACAAGTTACATATGATATAACCCTTCAGCAAGACAATGAAGCTCTAAAGGTTAGCTCATGTTATATATCTGTGGAAGCAGCAATACGGCATCTTGATCTCGTTCTCTAACGTGTTAGAGCATAATGAAGGAAGAAGGAAGGAAAAGCAGACAGACGGACTAAATTGACACATGAGAAGGTCGCTCAGTTTTCCTATATAAGTATATTTTTTTTATTAAACTCGGCTACATTGAATAAAGAGCAAAGACAACCAACTTCCATCAATTTATTTCATCAAAGATATATATATATATATATATTATGTGCTGACAGATGTAGGATTCAGAGGAAAACAAAAAAAATCGTTTGATTTGTTTTGATTTTTTTTCTCAGAAGTGATTACTATTAAAGGTTTCCTTTGTACATATTTTACATCATTTACCAAGAAAACAAATCCCCCAGACTGTTTTGCTTAAAACGTTGCTTCGGCATCAACAAAGACTGTAGTTGAGATGAATATCGCAAATGTCAAAGAGTCGGAGCGGTTTGTAATTTTCTCTGTAGTGGTGTGCAGTTGACAGGGCCAAGATGATTTTCCCGGAGGAGAAAGATTTTGAGATTTTGTGCATGTATTTATGTATGGAGAAAATTACGTCTTCATTTCTTCTTTTGTTTGGTCCAATTGTACCTGTTTTACTTTCCGCATTTTCCTTCCATCGATCCAATTAGATTGCATTGCAACACTAGTAGACTATATAGCTCCATTATTTGCCCTGCTGGATGGAATATCTGTCTTTCTGTCTGTTACTCGGACAGTGCTGAACTTTCTATCTTTTAGGGTTACATAAGAAAAGTATTGCAATGCTACTGCAACTTGACATTAAAGTTGAAGAAGGAAAGTTGCTCTGGCTTTGGGTGTGTATAACACGGCATTATGGGTGAATGGGAGCTTTGGGGCAATGTAGAATTTGGCAAAATGTGGAATTGAATCAATATATGTACTGTTGGGCCAGTCAGACAAGTCAGTCGGCGTATCAATAATCTATCAATTAATAGCTTACCTAGTTTGGGAAGGAAAAGTAGAGTGAAATGAAATGTCAAGTCAAATAGGGGACAGGCCGATGGTTTGCCAAAATTACGTATTAAATTAAGTATTAAACTTCAAACAATTACCCATACCAGCAAGTTGACACCAACCCTGAAAAGTTGTTGGAACTAAAACTTCAAATATTTAACTTTGGCGAATTTCTCTCATTCCCTTACAAGTAAATGCAGACTCAGTATTTGCTTTGCATTTTTTCTCTCTTTTGGCTGACCTGGAGCTAAAAGATTTATGTTGCATTATAAATTTACGAATTTAATCTTTAACGAACAAAGGATTTATAGAGCAAAACTATTTCGGGAATGTCTTTTACTTTCTTTTCTCAATGTCCCAATGAAAGAACATCAACCTCGCACCATCCACGTAGCCCAAATCCATAATCTAAAAGATTTTTTTAAAAACAAAAAAATAACATTTACAACAAGTACTTATCTGCACATAATAATAATATAGTCATTGGTTCAACGAGAAAATACGAATAAGTGTATATTGCGAATTCTTATTATTATTCACTCCCGTCGTAGATAGTGGCACATATCTAGGTATATATAATGTAAATAGGTACATGGTTAAGTAAGAAGAAAGAACCTGGAATTTTATTTTATAAAAATTGCTCTTCCTCAATTCTATAGGGGAATCAATGTTGAAAAGAATTTTATTGAGGTTGAACAATGTTGTCTAAAAATATCAGATAAAAATATCTTGCTTTCGGTATTTATGGGAGCGAGTGTTCTCATCTTCCAAATTTTCTTCTATTTAAAAATCTACTTATCTAAAAAGCTATCTATTTCCCCTTTAGATTACTAAAGAATTGTAATCGATTATTGATTCATATTCCTTTAACTTTTTTAATATGCTTCTAATAAATATTTGAATTTTGTTAATGCTTGGCTTAGTTAAAATATTTTGTAGCGTAATTTTTAATGCATGCATGATTCGGGGAAAATGTGTGTACAAACGTTTCATATTATTTTTAATTCATTGATTTTTGTTGAATTTATTTTCATTCATCTTTTTATCTCAATATGTATTACTCTGTTGAGTTAGTCTTGTTTTCGATCTGACTTTAAATTTAAACAATTACACCAAGATTTGTAAGTGAATAGTTTGTTATCTAAATTTGGTGCCACGTGCCTTGTCTGTTGGATAGCATTTTCTGACCACTACATCAGGAAGGTATTTTGGAACAAGCCGTATTACTTACTAACGACGCAATGTGACATGGAGGCAGACAATTTGCATGTCAATAAAAATGTTCTGAATTTAGAATTTTTGATTACCATCATTATCTCCTTCCTGCTGTTATTGTCTCGTAAAGATAAAATAACCTCAAACATTACATATTATGCCACATACATATGCATCTTCTATTAGTATCAAATATCCACACGAATTTATAATACTCCAACGCTCAGTGGGAGCAAAATAATGTAAAATAAATAGTCCAATTTACAACCCAATGATTTCGTCCGCAGAATTTTTTACATGTTCTATTTTAAAATGTAAATTACAGGTGCCGGAGAGTCTGGGAAGAGTACGATCGTTAAACAAATGAGAATTTTGCACGTGGATGGTTTTAGTGAAGAGTAAGTTTGGATTATTCCCCCATTTATTCCTCTTGACTAGATTATATTGATTGTAACCCTTTATATGCAATTTATTAAATTCATAGCGAGAAGAAACTTAAAATAGAGGATATCAAGAAAAACGTTAGGGATGCAATATTGGTAAGTGGCTGGGGAATGATTTGATTTGTTGGAGTCATTTCGTAAACGTTTCTTTGTATTTACATGCAGACAATTACCGGAGCGATGAGCACACTGACCCCTCCCGTTCAACTGGAACACCCCGAAAACCAATTTAGAGTGGATTATATCCAAGACGTTGCCTCCCAACCTGACTTCGACTATCCAACCGTAAGTCAAGCTAAACCTTTTTTGAATAAATAAAACCGAGGTAAACGATAGTCTTTGGTGAGAGTCTATTTGTCTCGCGTGTGTATATGGATATCTTGGGAGATGAGCTGGAGAAAGCAAAGTGAAAGCAAGAAAACACTTCAATGCATTAGAGACATCAACAGATGAACCAATCAGCAGAAGAAAATCCTTCCATTTTACAATTTTAATTAGCGTAGTCTAATGAAGGGTGATGCCAAGCTCCAGAATATTCCACGGAAACAAAAGGCTTTGTTTCCATGTAAAACAACCGACTTTATTGTCTCCAGTCATCCATGTTACTTTTGAGACATATTGTTTTTGTATTGAGGTACTTATGTAGCTTGTTTTTCAGATGGATTTATAACAATCACGGCGTAGATTCATTAAACATGTTTTCACTTTGAAAGCAGAATAGATATCTTTTAACAAGGTTTAATTATCTGAATGTTATGTCTTTCACTTATTTTAGGAGTTTTATGAAAATACCGAGAAACTATGGACGGATAGAGGAGTGCAAACATGTTTTGAGAGATCCAATGAATATCAACTTATAGACTGTGCAAAATAGTAAGTACACAACTTTTTATATGTTTTAGCATTTCGTTATTTACCTTTGGACAGTGACACTGGATTGATTGGGCAAATACATACTTTATGCATGTATGCGTGCTATTTAATAAAAGTTAACGGTAGAAAAAACTGCATACTCCATATTCGTCTGGATTGCATATATATTATAAATGTATTCTTTGGTTCATTAATTAGTCAGTCGGTGTCTTGTCTGGTTCACCTTTTTGTAGCTGACTGGCTGGGCACAAGCCAACGAGGGAAAGAGCTATAGAATATTGTCATGCATAATTTTTCAGGGTCATTTCTACATTCTTATTTAAATTTTTAATTCTAGAGTAATGAACTTGTAAAATATGCATGCAGTTGTGCATTTTATTAATCTTAACTATGAATGAGTAACTTTGACTTGTTTGTGTAATATCAAAACGAGTCCAAATAAATTGAGACATTACATATATATTATAGCAACATCTAAAAAATATTATCAACATCTGGAAAATAAATACATATTGTACTTTTTTAATTTCAATGTTAAGATAACAGCTAACAAAGAAAAGGACATATATTTTGATTATAGTTGATGTAACTCAAACTTTTCTATTTGCATTTCTTCTAGTTAACTTTCTCCTTTTGTTACACTTTTCTCCGATTTCGCAAATTCCGCATTCCAAGACTTGAGTCTAAAGTTCTACTTTTGTGGAAAATAACGCACCTGACACAAAGCACTATAAAACTCCAATTACATAAGGTACGACAAAAACAACGTCGTAGTAGGAACAATAAATTGAACACATTTAACTTCAAAATGCCATTTAATACGTTTTGTACCGTGTAAACCACCTGTTCTGGTGTCTTTATTTTATGGCTATTTTATGAAAGTTGAATCGATTTATAATCCAACCCAATACAAGGAATTCGGAGAAACAATAAAGTGGATTGGATCTAAAAATAGCAAAATGTGAAATTGATACACCTTTCTCTAGCGTTTTGTTTTAAACTTTCCGAATTGAATTATCTTTATGCACGGCATGTGTGCACAGTATCAGTTCCATAAAGATTTCTTGAGAACCACCGACTCAATTGTAAGTACTACAAAGGTGAACACTTAATACTATTGACAGTTTTTTAAAAAGAAACACCCACGCGGCAGTTGTACATATTTACAGTTTAAAGGGAATTTTAAATTGCTTTGAAATTGTAGAAGAAGCCGTCACTGTCCTTTTTCTTATCATGCTTTCACTTTTGAGAAAGAAACCAACAACAAAGAAAGAAAGGGAAATGTAATTTTGTATGCATTACATTTGAAATAATATAAAACACAAAGGCTAAACAGAAAAGAAGGATGATTGTATCTCACAGGGTTTTGTGCCTTTTAACCTTTCTTTGATGGCAGACTGTTTTTTTTCTTCAAAAAAAAGTGAGAGAGATATTTGGCTTTAAGAATGAAATACCGCTCCAGCCAAAGAAATGTTAAATACACGCACTTGCAATTTGTGTACACGAAATTACATTCTTTTTCCATTCCTTTTAAATGAAATATGACCTAGGCTAACAATCCTTACACTTATATCTTTTGTACAGAAGAATTTAGCCATTATTTAATCATTTCGTATCACTTTGTGGGTTTCAGTTTGAAAGAAGCCTTAAATAATATCCCAGTTTCTATTCATTCATTCATCCATTCAACTAGAAACACTGATCCCCTATACGTATGTTTGATTACGTCCGCTATTTCTACACGTATTTGAGTGAAGTAGTATATAAATACGTGTTAAGTCAAGAGGAAACTAAAAGAGGATTAGTTTGGAGTGAAACTTAAAACTAAATAAAACCTGTTGACATCATAGCAAAGAGGATACAAACGAAAAGAAGGACGTATGTACAGAGTTGGAAAATTAGAAGAGGCACGAAAGCAATTAGCCACCCACACCAACATCCCTAATCCAAATGAATGATTGATAGAAATCATATTTACAAAGTGAAAGGTGTGAGACGAGGGAATCCCTTTGCCCTATATCGCCTTACCATGCACTTACGTAAGCAAGTAGGTATTTAGGGAAAGTATCACATAATAGCCCAACATGGTCAGTCCACCACTTTCACTTTACCAACTCCCATCCAAGAAACCCTTACAAAAAAATCCCTACGTCATCCCCATATTATACTTATCCTCAGATCAGATGCCGGCTCCGTTTTTTGTTACACTACCCTGCATTTATTTCCCGCATATAAGTAATATAGTGTGGACTATTTTTATCCTTTTGTGATCTTCATCCAAAGTCGGCTCTCTAATTTAATCAAAATCATCCATGTTTTAAATTAGAATTCCTTTACTTTAATTCCAACAATTTCACTTGTTTTTTTTTCTTTTAGGTAAACAACTGCTTTAATTATGCTAAAATAAGAACACTCCACAAATATATTTTTTAATTAGTCGGTCCAACTGCGTCATTCAACTGTGAAAGAGCGTGGCAGTAAGAGTTTGTTTGAATGTACAATAGAGATAATAGTAAGTAGATGGAGACAAATATTTTGGAATTGATCTGTCTGGAAATGTTAAAAATAGAACAAAGGTCCACAAGTCAACTGGATGAGAAAAAGAGAAAGGAGAGATAAAAGTAAAATCAAGGGTACTAATGGACGTTTATTCTTCCACTTTACTTTATGGAGAGTGTCAACGCACCCATTACTTATCTGCAGTGGACAAGAAGGACAAGGGAAAGTGAACTGGTGTCACTTTCTCTCATCACACCACACACGCTTTAATTGTTTACTAAATAATCTTGCACGTATGTAAAATACGTCATCCATCTCCGGACACACCTTTTTCCTAGGATCTACATATATATATATATATATATTTAGTGGTGGGTTCATTTATGGATAAAACGAAAATAGATTTATTTGTCCCCCTTATTTAGGTGAGCTAATAAAATGAAACAAAGCGCAGTATTGTCACTCATCCCACATCCACATTAGCATAGTACAAGAACAACCACTCTATCCATTGTCTTGACATAATATCATGACGTTTTCAAATGGAGATTTGCTTATGCAACGTAACCTGTTCCACTTACATCAATCTTCAATGACGGAAGAAAGAGAGACATGTATTTAAAATGATTGGGGCTTAAAATATTTATATGGAAGGATTCAATAAAGTTGACGCACATAAATTTCCAAGATTTTTGCGGAATTCAAAAACAACAAATGAAGTGGAAGTAAATAAAATTGTTTGCTTACTTTCACTTATTGCCGGATATAACCCAATATATATTTATAAGCACAAATACAGGGTGGTTTTGAATTCAATATTATAATGACTGCAGACAGAATTTTACCGGTTCTTGGTGAAATTTTATTGAATTAGGAACCAGAATAAATACATAGCAAACTAAATGAATGTGGCAGTTTAACGCGATTAAAATTTCCAATTAATAAAATAAAAGATTGGAAGAGATGTATTTATTTATAGGTTTAGTTGTTTGGCCACGGATAGACCTAAAGTTGAATATATTGAGGTTGGTTTACAGAAATATAATATTTTTATTGTATATAGATACATTCAGTTTTCATGGCCATGTCAGAGTGAAAGCTTGCAACAGATGGGTTGCAGTTTCCTCATTATAATAGCCACGCCATTCACCATTGGCACCGATACAAATATAGAGCAGATGATAAACACACTGAATGCTCTCCGCCTATATTTAACTCTTTATTCATTGACAGGATAATGAGGAGACGTGTAGATACTTATTTTCTATGCACAGTTAAAGATTCACATAAAAATAAAGAGGACCCAAGAAGAACAAAGTCTGTACAATCTCAATATTACGCCTGTAAAAGAAGTCCGTAAACAGTGATAGGAAGTGTCGCGCCCGCACGGAGATTTTACCCCCAAATTAAACCCTTGTTTTACAGACTTTAAACGGTCTCGAGTACTTTATGTTCACAGGGATTATATCGCTGTTTAACTACTCGATATTAATGCCGTAAAAAATTCCCATTTTACATCGATAAAATAGAATATGATTGAATGCATATACAGACTTTTTGAAATTTTATCGAGTTTCTACAGGCCTTATCGAGTTTTTACAGACCTCAGTTCTTCTTGGTACTTTGCCTACAACACTCTTCCATGCGGCTTCTGGGTCAATCGTAAGATTTTTAACTGCCACAGTCAACAAATATGTAGGTTAATAAGAATCGCACTTTTTTCATATTTTGACCCTACTTGACTCCCTTGGCTGTGACCTTACAGGCGAATTTTCAAATTTTTAAAGAGACAACGTTTTCATTAATTTGTAGGTTACTGGTTTTTCCTCAATTTAAAAATATTTATTAAAATTATACTTTGCTGCCATTATTTTTTTGAAATTATTAGCTAAATAAAATACTAAAAGATGTAAAGGAAAGTTTTTAAGTTGAGAAAAAAAGCATCAGCTTATTTATTAGTTGTAAATACAAATAGACAAATGCGTTGGTGCAAAAAGAAAGAAGATCTGTTTTAATTAAGGGTGGCAAAAAATTAAAATTTTGGGTTTGACATTAAATTTTAACAAATTTTTAACAATACTATTTTTTGATTCAGGATACAAAGATTTTTTGGAAAATTTGAGAAACAATGTGAATTCAAAATGGATAAAGTCTAAAATTGGTGCACGTTTTTAAATTTATTTATTTTTTCATATATCCATCAAAAATCTCGTCTGTGGTATTTTTAAAAATCCATGATTTAAATTTTAGTTTGTTATTCTACATACTAACGATTACTAAACACCTAAAGTATATAGAGGCACCAAAAATTAAAAACTCAAAGATTGAGATTACTATCTTTAAATCTAAAACAAATTTTCTTTAATTTATTTTTAGTCGTAGAGCTGCAAAGATTTTAATTTACTATTTGATACACACTTTGAATTGCTCATGAATAAATCCCAAAGATTCCTTAATCGATAAAACATTATTTTATTTTATTTATTTAAACATATTTTAATGCCCAATGCAATTTTAGTATTTGTCCATGTGCAATGAAAGTATGTGTATTAAATTTTAAATTAAAATCTTTGCAGCTTTGCATCTAAAAATAAGTTAAAGAAATTTTAATTTAGGTTTAAAGATAATAATTTATGCTAAAGTGTAATCTCAATCTGTGAGTTTTTAATTTTTGGGTACCTTTAATCTCACAGATTTTCCATTTTTTACGAATTTGTAATAAAAGTATGTCCTGGATTTAAAAAAATAGTACAGATTTTTGGTGGATAAATGACAATACATAAAGGAATTAAATACGCCCATCAATTTTAGGATTTATCCATGTTTAGTGTTGTTTATTATTTTATATCCTTTATAAAATTTCCTTTAAAATCCCTTTTGCATCCTGAATCAAAAAATATTTTAGTTTAAAAGTTAACATTTAATGTGGAACTCGAAATTTTAATTTTTGGTTACCCCTAAAAGATTTTAAGGGAACAGAAAAGTTTTGGCAAGTACAAAAAAATGCGTTTTGGAAATTTGAATTGATTGTTTCAAAACCGGTACTTTAAAATCACTGTAAATTTACATCCTGGTTTTTAGGTTTAACTTTTAATGTTTACTAACTTTTAATGTTTAATTCTTGGGAAAAATGTTTATATTCCATATTTTATATGAAAACATTGCACATAAGGACAATTGGGGTATAGAAGCGAATTAATTATTTTTTTGTTTTATTTGCTGTATTGGGGCTTGAAAGACGTGAATATAGCGTTTTTTTGCGATTTTGGGGGGTGGGGGTGGTCCAGGGGGGGTTTTTTCGAAAAAAAATAAAATGTCTCAAATTGCCCCCAAAAAAATATTTTCTGAAAGCCCATTTTATACTGATTCCAACGAGGTATGGACCGTTTCTGTAGGCCTTATAGTCTCGGAGAAAAAAAATAATGAATCTGAAAAAATCGAAAAAATCGAAAAAACGGCGCGAGAAGCACATTTTTAAGCCCGAATTTTGGCGAAAATACGAATTTCGAGCACTAGGTTCTTTTACCACCATAAACTACTAGGTTAGACCTTTCTAAAACCGTCTTTGGTTTAGCTCCAGACCCGTGCCTAGCTCCGCAAATTGAGCCCGAAAAAACCGAAAAATCGGTCTTTTTTTCAATTTTTTCTCAAATTTTAAAAATATCAGCAAAAAATGATTGGAATAATTAGTAACATGTATAAAATGAAGAATTAGAAAGATTTTGATAAAAAAAATCATCAATTTTTATCGAAAAATTGACAAAAATCGACATTTTTTTAGGCACATTTTCAAAATTAAATTTCTACTCGGGAATCGATTTCGAGGTCTAAGTTTTGGCATAATCTAGTTCAATAACATGTCTACTCTACGAAACTAGCAAAATTTAGTGCTCAAAATCGTGCCTCTTCTTAAAAATCCACTTTGAAAACTTGATGCTGGAGCTCAATAAATGTCAATTTTTTCGAAAAAAAATCGATAAATTCGACAAAATTTGACAGAATTAGACGGAATTATATTATTTATGATGGAATCTATCAAAATCTTTGAATTTATTCAAAGAAAAATCGAAAAAATCGAAAAAAATCGACAAAAAATATTTTAATTTATGCACATTTTCAAAATTAAATTTCCACTCGGGAATCGATTTCGAGCTCTAAGTTTTGGCATAATCTAGTTCAATAACATGTCTACTCTACGAAACTAGCAAAATTTAGTGCTCAAAATCATGCCTCTTCCCAAAAATCCACTTTGAAAAC
>JAQIXN010000815.1:0-27773 GCA_034698145.1 Proisotoma minuta
TTTGTAAATATATAATAAATAATTTTAGATAACTTTATTTTAAAAAAATCAAATCAGTAAATAAAACTTACATTTTCAAGTCGATCTTTATCCTTTGCATTCAATCCAGCAGGTAGCAAATGCAATAGCTTTGTCACCAAGTCCAGTCCAAATCCGGTCACACTTGATAAGCAAAAAATTGGGACATCCGTATCTTGATTTTGATTTTCAAGAAAACTAATCACGTCGTCCTCATTTGATATTCTAAAAGGTTCTTTCTGACAGATTCTTAAATATTCTATAACATCATCAACCGTCGTTTCCAGTTTATCTTCATTTACGAGATCAGTTTTAGTCAACACTACAACTAATGAGATCTGCAATAGTATAAAACAAGTCCTCATATTAGTTACATTAAGAAACACATCATTAATAATTAATAATTTAATATTAATAATATTATTAATAACCTGTAAGGAAAGTGCTACACAATTTGCGAGTGTAAGATATTCCATGTTCATTTTATTGAATCCTTGGCTTGCACTGATAGTAAAAAAGATGTAGTGCGGTAAATAGCCATGCAGACCATGCAAAGTGGTCCTTAAGTACTTGGGATGACCAGCTAAATCAATTAGAGTCACAACTTTGCTGGACTGCTCGCATATTGTTTCTGGACTTCCATCCTGATAATTTATTATTCGCCCTTGTGAATCAAATCCAATAATTTCTTGACTGATGGACGAAGTCCTGCCAGTCTGTACTTCATGCAAATGACGAAACATGTTTAGTCTTGACCTTCCGCGTCCATCGTCCAATTCTCCCTGAGTCAGAACACCCAACAAGGTACTTTTCCCTACATTATCAGCACCCATAACCGCCACCCGAAGTTCTCCGTGTTGCTGGTCATGTATATCAGCTATCTTTCTAACTAGTACTTCGGCCACCGTTTTTCTTTGAATCTTTAAATCTACATCCCCCGCAACTACTACCGACTCTCGTAAAATAGTTGTCGTCGCCCCCAATTTTTTAGCCTGGAAAATAACAAATCAAATCAATCAGATTTTATGAAAAGAAATATAGTCCATTCAAAATTTACCATATCATTAAGAGTTTTTAAACTGGCAGTCATTTCTTCACAACATAATCCTTGTAGCCTGCCACAGTCTTCAACCCCAATTTCATAAATCGCTTCATTATGTCCTTCTCGTAGCCTCCAATTCATTTGCGTCACCTTTGAATGACATCATTTCATAATAATTACTATGAACGTGAATATAATATTTAATTACTGTTAAAGAATTACCAGATGCTCAAATCGGTGATGTGATGGATTGACTAGTTTCAGTTTGTATTCAATGTTTCCCATCTGCGGTTCCGGGGGAAGATCTTGTGTCATTTCCGGAAGACCGTTGTTGTTGTTGTTGTTACTGTTGTTTCCTAACCCTTTAACTTTGGTTGATGCTGATTTTTTTGATGTCGATGGCTTGTCCGAGCAATCAGGGTCAAATAAGCTGATAAAAGAGTCCATGATGGCTATTGCGGTTTAAAAATATTTCATTTAAATGATTAATTGGCCTTAATTATAAAAATTTCTGTAATATTTTCCGTACCTCTTTTGACAAATTAGTGAATAATCTGAGCCGTAGACTTTGGTTAATTTATCATATGTGTGGTATCATAACGTTTTCTGTTTGTTTATTTACGTCCGGCAGTCAAAATAATGATGCAATAATAAAATTGTTGCAATATATTTCATCCAATTGCTCCAACCTTTACATATAAATCTCATATTATAAATCCAAAACTATATAACTTTAGTTCATTACATTTGTTTGAAAGAATCACTTTAAAACTTTAAACTTACCAAGAAATGTTGATGATTAGCTTGTGCTGGAGATTAAGTGCCAATTGAGCTAATTATTTTGTTACGTAACAATTGGGAATTGGGACTGAGAATCGAGTGAAAGTAAACGCACTGCCTTCACTGTTAAAGTGAACTGCCAAATTATAATTGTTTGTAATTGTTATAAAGGCTGCTTAGATTTCAGATGTTGGATGTTGTTGGCTGAATTGACGTTGAAAGGCCAAACACGGATCTTGTCACAAAGACCCTTTCAAACACCTTTAAAACTAATTTAATTAGTTGGACAATTTGGTTTATGGATAACCCCGATTTTTGTATTATAACTAAGCAAAGTATGAACTAAAATTGCCACTTGAGCGTTTTATTGCATGCAAAAGGGTTGGTTTAATTTTGATTACGTAAGTAATAATAAAAAACTAAATTTTGGCTCTAATTTAGCTTACATAGTTAGCTTTTGTGAAGATCTCGTGATTTGGCTACTGCTCTGCATTCAATTTTGGCAGAGATAAAGAATTGCATGTTCGAGAGTCATGTTCGGAAACTGATGTTTGTTTGTTGCCAGTTGAATATTTACCAACAAACTATAACGAGTGTCAAGGATTTTAAATCATTAATTAGAGGTCAAACGTGTCATAAAATGAATAAATGTTTGAGGAGGATATATGAAAAATTGCTCGCTTGCATGTTCATACAAAGATAAGATAAAAGGGCTGAAAATTTGACCGAGCTAATGACCAAACCAATGACTGATTGGATTTCACCAATTCAATGGACTTTGGAAATTGAGACGAGACCGAGAGGAGACGCTTCTTGATTAAACGATTTGGTCATTTTATAATTTGAGACAAATCGTCTCAATTTTCCCAAATTAAGAAATGAGTAAACTTGAGAATCTCTGAATCTCAAAATTTTACAATTTTCTTAATTTTGATTTCAACCAATTTCAACCAATTTCAAGTTCAAGGATAAATTTGTGAACAGAAAAAGATTCAAGGACATGTAAAAATGAAATCTGAATATTATGCCAACTTCCTACTTTAGAGTTTATTGTAATTATAGTTCTCCCGACTAACCCTCCGTTTAATTTTCATACAGTCATTTTATTTAATTAATTTTCACATGTGACATGACACGTTGAAATTGTTGAAAACGGAATGAATTCATCCCCAATGACCCCAATTTTGACCATAAAATGAATGCTCCATTTAAAGCGGGAAGGCCATCGCCCGTCGACGCCTGTTTACAATTTTCCCTGAAACCAATTTTTAATATTTTTAATTAATAGGCTCCGTACTTCCTTCCTGAGCTATAAAGGTCAGAATGAAGGGAGTATCGGTCTCCCTGATTAGAGACCCTGAACTTGAAGCCATGGCCCTTTGTCAGGCATCAGCTGACGGGACACTTTCGCCAAATAGCCCAAAGCGACGTCGTGCTAGTTGGAGGGGCCCTTCAATTATGGGGACAGAGCCAATGTCAATCAACTGCCATCAGGAAAGCGTCTTCTGCTTCATCTGCGGGAGTGACGAGATTGTGTCCATGAAACAGGCACAACGACACTACAAAAAACAAGTGGAACTATTCAAGTCAAAAATCATGAATCCAAAATTCGCCACAACGTTGTCCCAAACTTTGGTCACTGAATTTTCCAAGACGGACCACACTTGTTCAGTTTGTTTGGGATGGGTCAAAGAAATTTGGGATTTTCAGCAACAAATGGAATCAATTCAAAAGGACATTGAAGAAGTCATGAAATCGGCTAGAAACAAACTTCAGTTACGAGCAGTTAAGGGAGAAAATGAACCAGATTTTCCAGAAAGTAAGAATTATACAATGTTATATAATTCAATCATTTCAATTTTACTTTATAGTTTCTCCCGATTTCGAGGCTGGTGAACACTTTCCCATGTTTGATCCTTCGGATGATTTTAGAACAAATGATCTTCAACAGAATAATTCGCCCGAAAATGAAGAAGCCTCAATTAAGCGTCCAGAGAGAAAAAGTAAAAGAAAGGCTACTGAATTTTTACACACTGTATGCAACGAAAAGGAAGAAACTGCTGATGAATTATATCATTCTGGCTCAGATTTTGAACAAACGTAAGTAGTTTTGTAAATAGCAATATATCAAAGCAAATATTTTATTTTAACACTGAAAACTTAAAAAAAAGCTTATCCGAAAATGATGGAGAAGAAATGACAAGCAGTGACAAAGATGCATCACGAAACGCCACGATTAAACGGTCAACATCAAAGGGCTCTTCTACAGATAAAGTGACTTGCGATGTCTGCGGAAAAATCTTGAAAGATCTCAAAAATCTTAAACTGCATACAAATAGAGTGCATTTGAGGATAAGCAAATACAAGTGTTTAACCTGTGAGAAACTTTTCTTCAGACCTTATGAGCTCAAGGCTCATGAAACTATCCACTCAAAAGCCAGTCAATTTCCCTGCTCGAGATGTGGGAAAAGTTTGTCAACAAAAAAGAATCTGGTAATTCACGAAGTTACAGTTTGTGGGGCTGATCCGGACTCTGCTGGTGCTACATCTTTAAATATAAAGTTTCAGCAATGCCCATCATGTCCACAAAAGTTTGCTAAACCTGCCGACTTAAGAAAACATTCTGTAACCCACGAAGGATTAAGACCTCATTCTTGCAGTAAATTAGTCTAATTTTGATGATATTGATCTAAAGTTACGAACTTTACTAAACGTTGTTCAATTTATTTACAGGTAGATGTGGTGGCCACTTTACTCAAAAGGAAAGTCTAAAAATGCATGAGCTGTACTCTTGCAAGCTAAATGACAGTATAAATCAAGAAGAGAAGGCTAAATTTCTTGAAAGGCAAAGAGCCTCCTATAAGGAAAGAAAAAAATATGCACTTCACAAATGTCCCAATTGTCCAAAAAAATTCAAATCCACTTTAAATTTTACCCTTCATTCACACAATTGCAAACCGGACAAAGCTAACAATATTGCAATTTGTAACATATGCGGGAAAACAATTGCCAAGCATGACTTGACCTCTCATGTCAAAAGAGTTCACGAACAAGTCAAGCGACATTTTTGTCCCATCTGCAATCGAGGCTATTATTCCAGTGGAGATTGCCGAAAACATGTTGATTCACATTCCAAAAGACAACCAAAGCAGCTTCCAGCCATTTTTGAATGCGATATATGTCACGAACGTTTCAAGTATGCATCAAGTGTGTATAAACACAAGAAAAGAAAGCATTTAATAGAACGCAACTTTGAGTGTGATGTGTGCAAATGGAAATTCTTTTTAAAAAGAGATATGCTTAAGCACAGAACGACTCATGAACGAACCAACTTCGAATGTGAAAAGTGCGGACGGTCTTTCAAAAGTTCAGCACTTTTTGCAAGACATGAAGCCCGAGTCCCACCTTGTGATCAAGTCAGCAGACGAAAAAATAGACCATCACGCTTAAAGATTAAAATTTGTCATGTTTGTCAAATGCCATTCCCTTTCCAAAGGCAATTAAATTCGCATATCCAAATTGAACATCCAAATGAAATTTTAAACTTTGCCCAACAAAAAGTGGAGACGCAAAATGATGAAGATGCTAATAATTATTCGGACGAAGAAGAAGAAAGTTCTGAACAAGTACATCATTTGAAGTACAGTAGTGATGTCCCTGACTTGGAACAAGAAGTAGAAATCACTAGTTAGTTAGTTAGTGAAATAATAACTTATTGATTTGCTTTCATTGTTTTATTCTTGGGTGAAATACATTTAAAATATTGAAAGCTATACTACTACATGACATCCAACTTAATTTGTTTGCATATTGCTACATTTTTTTCCTTCTTTTCATTAACACTCATCAACCGTACCCGAATCATTAAAGACGTCGGAGGAATTTCTTTCGGAATGTCGCTGAAGACAAGTGAATGGACTATTCCTTCCTCTTGAGGACATGAAATGTTAAAAAATTGTTGGCAGACTGAAAATTCCTGTAGTTAAACGAATCATTTACTTAATGGTCCTTTATAACAACTCAGTTTTAGGTATACTCTTTCGTACCGGCCAAACAGCAGTCTCCCAACCAAAATATTTATCCACAATATGGACCCTGACTCGAAGTTGGTCATTGTGGTTTTTTGTGATGAACTTGGAAATGAGGGTCACGTTTTGATAACGTCTCACTCCACAATATCCGCTCTTTGCTGTTTTTTCGCACGGAGGATCCATATCCAAATACATTAAATCTGCAAATGCTTTTTGGTTTGCGACGTCTTTAGCATTTAAACATTCCTCCACTGGCAAATTAATAATGTCCCCGTCTTGTTCAGGCCTCCAATCCTTTGCATTTTGAAGCAGCGTTTCCGACGGCCGTATGAATTTCGCAATCTTTGATTGTTCAGGATTGTTCTCAATTTCCGCAAAAACTCCACAAGAGAAAAAGACGAAAGCCAACAATTTCCAATTTGGATTAAACATTTTTTCCAACTTTGAGTTGCATACTGATATGCATTTGGGTTAACTATAAATATAGTGCCATTTCCACTTAATTATCCTTGCAATTGTCCTAAAAATTAGTTATGCAATAATGCAATTCCCTTGATAGTGCAAATGTGTTCTATTAACCAAGGCCAAGTATCATTAGTTAATTATTATTGTCAAAGGTTTTCATTTATTTGATGTCCATGAAAAAAGAAGATGCATGAGAAAATAGAAACTACAGCGCGAGAGTTTTTCGGACTCTGATTTGTTTTGCTTGTCCTCTTAATTAACTAACTTTAAAAGGTTTAAAGTGTGAGATGGCCAACTATTACGGGGGTAATTACGGAAGGGGGAGAGGCTACCCACCCCCAGGGGGCTTTGGAATGGCGCCCCCACGAGCTCAAGGGCCCATGCGAGGAGAATATGCTGGGTATTATTATTAAAACTAATTAATACAGCTAATTTTAAATAATTTTTCCACAATTTTATTTAGTGCTCCTGGTGGGTATAATTATCAAGAACGAGGATATGAGAATTACGACATGATGCAGTCTTCAAATGTTCGAGGTCCTCCGCCGAGAATGACTGCTCCGCTGGCTGCAGGGAGACCACTCCCCCCGGAAGACATGATGGCTCAATCGAGGGCCGCTAAGCCGTCGCCGCAGACGACGCAACCAGCTTCAAATAATTTAGGACCGGGGACAGCAATAAGATATGCCAATGATTGTGAAATTATTGTTACCGCAAAGGCACAACAGTAAGAAATAATTTATTTTTATGTTGTTTTGATTAACTAAAATTATCTATTGTTTCAGACAATATGCTGAAATGATTGAAAAGGCTATAAAAGAATCTAAACTGAAAGTTGACATTATGTTTCCAAAACCGGATGTTAAATTACCTGCGTTTATAGAAAATATTGCGTCAATGGGCACAATTTTTGCTGTTGTAATTCGTGCAGAGAACGAAGCCCATCGGAGTGTCAGTGTCCACGTTCTTCGAGGGTGTCCTAAACCTGAAGGTAAAATGGAATTAAGGGAAACTTACTTTACTTACGGTGTCTTTTATTTTATTTATTTATTTTCAACAACCAGAGCATCGCAACATGCCACTAACAGTAGCCTATCAATTGATAAAGGATCGGTACGTGGAAATTAAACGACGGGAAATTGGCACTGTACCCGAAACTATGAGACTGGTTTTAAAGAATTTATTGGACGAGCAGACTCTGACTGATGCGCAATACACGACGTTAATAAAATTTCTTCAAGATAGGAGGCGAAGACAAAAAGCATTTGAGCACAGAACAAACAATATTGTAACAGACGGAAATGACGAAGATTTATTGAATAATCCTGGTGAATACCATTTTATTTTATTATTACTAAATCGATTATAAACCCAATCGTTTTTATTTTGGTTTCAGATGCAGAAGAGTTGAAACATAAGATATTAGCAATTTTAAATGGACCTGGAACAGATATTAATGGGGATAGAGTTGGAAAACTAGTTGTTCCAAAACCAAAAGAACCTCTTGGATCGTTAGGAGAGTCATCAGGCCTACAGCCAGATATAACGCTGGTGAGATTATTTAAACACTTTTTTCAACAAACAGCTATGAAAAATATGTAAATATTCGTATAGGCTCATGGTCATGGACCTAGCGGAGGAAGAGGAGCAGGGATCGGGAGGGGTCAAATGTATTCCAGAGGGGGAGGATTTTAATTTGACAATTTCAGTCAACAGTGTGAATTGTGTGTATTTGTTAATTTATTATAATATATGTTGTTACTATTTTTTATATAAAATCACGTAATTAATAAGTTAACTCAATTCTAAATAATTAGTTTTAGGATAATAATCTAGCATAGTTATGAAAAAAAATATTATTGTGTATTTTTTAACTGATCAACAAATTAACTTTAAATAAAATCGATTTCCTATTTATTTTTCTACTTGACTTGTTTTATAATTTAACAATTTAAAAAATTAGCACTAGCAAGCGGAAAATGATACATGAAAATTTTTCATTAAAAACCGGGCTGCATTTCCCTGTAAAAGTTCATGCCGGTTGTTCTTTGTTTTTTGGAAAACTAATTTTTAAAATGGAACAAAGCGAGACAAACGCGACGCTAACGATCCGAATTATCCGAAGCTTTGTCCACACAAACTGGAAGCCATTAGTTCTCCATAATATAAACTTGGAGACATTAAAAACGGAAGAATTAATTGAACTCATTTACTCGTCTTTGCAATCTGCAAAATTACCACCCCCATTTAAAACTTACAAGGAATATGATACTTTAAAGGTAAAGTTTGTAAAATTAAATACAGGCCATACTTAATGTGAATAACGTAAGTGTTTGGGAATTATGCAGATTGAAACGCATCGTTTTGGTCACAAGACGAATGATCCATTGATAAACAGGGAAGATGATGACAAACTAATTTTAAAATCTGGAATGACTTTGAAAGATCAAGATGTTGACCATGAAACGGAAATCTCGTTCTTCAACATGAACGATTATGAGGCATACAAACTCACAAAATAACAAATTATTGTTATTTAATTTTTGTGTATTAATAAATTATTTTGAGAAATATATTATACATACTCTCACTATTTTTTGCTTTCCATGAAACGAATTTTTGTAGAGCGTATGTAAAAGAGAAAGCCAATGAAGAGGAAATGGGAAGCCATAATAATTCCAAAACGAACGGAAAGCATATTATTAGTCATATTAAAACCACTTTTTAGGCGACTGAAACAAAATAGTTTCGTCAAGGACATCAACAAATCCACGTTTATATAATATCATCAATTTGCCTACCGCAAAATCCCAGGTGAGTGTTGATAAAAGAAAGCATCAACAATCAGATTAATAAATTATAATTTTGAATTTTCTAAAGAAAGTGAAGAGTTTCGAAATATGGAAGACTTTGCAGATCGTTTAGATCCTTGTTGTGGCGTGCCACTGAAACGAGGCTGCAAGTTCATTGCAATGATTGGTGAGACATTTTGAAAATAATGAAAATATAAAGCATTTCTATTAATTAAGGCATTAAATAAAACATAGATTTGGTCAACTCTGCTGGGACAGGATTGTTCGTAGCCTTTGCTTTCGTAATCACTTTAATTTATGGGGACGAAATTAGAGTGGCCGTAGACAAAGACAAGACAGAATTCCCTGATGAAGCTCAGTTATATGATTACATGGGAAGTGAGTGGAAATTGAAATTCAGCCCTAGTCCTAATTTTAGCTTTGACATTCTAATTAACTAAATGAGGCCTAAATACATTTTAAATATCTATTCAAAAGCTGGATTCGTTCTTTGGGTACTGGTCTTAGCTCTCGTGGCTTCAATTTTGTACTTTCTCCTCGCCCAACTTCTCCTTCGAGGAACACAAGAGGCAATAAAACTTTATATCAAACTAATGCTGGAACAATTAGCGACTTGTTTCATCTTTTTTTGCAGAAAGATGTATCAAAAATAACAAAATGGATTCATATTTCTACTGTGCTTCTTTGTCTTAGGGCAATCGGACTGTTTTTTGGAATATTTATTGCAGCAGATTCCTTTGGAATTATCTTTTTTGGATTTGTGTATTCGTTGTACACAGCCTATTGCCTTTGGATTGTCTGCAAATTTCGAAATGAGCTTTTATCGGATGAGAGTCTGATATTGAAGCAATGGGATCGCAATCTCACAACAATGCATAAGCTGTGAACAAGCTTTTAACAAATCTTAAATATTTTCATACCTCATCATTTATCGCTTAAAATATCCTGAATAAACTCGTAAAATTCATTACTATTAGGTCAGGTCTTATAATAAAGTAGCAACTGGGAATAAAGGAATTAGCATTTACTTAACGCTTGTTATTAAGCATCGCACTTGTGGCTAGGAATTACTTGACATGTATTTTTGCATTAGCATATTGGCATTAGTAGAAAACAGACTTATGGGATTACAATAGGAAAAGAGTCCAATGTGAAGCGAAACAAAAAAGGTTTCAATGAGGACTGCGCAACTAGTTTGCAACTTGCTCTGTAATTGCAACAAGCAAAATATCTTGCAAAAGAATAACATTGTGCGTGACTCGCAGTATAGGCCACTTGATAATCTTTTCATAATTTGTTAATTAACATTCATTCAGATAAAACAGATTTGCAAAGTGATATGGAAGTATACAAGTCTACATCTTTTGTTTATCTCAAAAGTGGTTGTATCAAAAATCATAACTCTGAACTTGTCCCATTGGAGAACGTAAGATGAGATCAAACAAGTGTTCATAGGAAATTTATTTGGGTTAAAAAGATTTGTTTGTGCTTTAAAGGCAGGCGTGTTTATTTTCGGAACTGATAACAATCAGAAAATTTTGGAATATGAGTCAGTGCATTTAGTGTTGGTTGAGTGAGTGACACGATTTTTTTCTTTCATAATCGTATTCTGAAATGTGACTGATCATAATCATTTACATAGTTGGTTACTTGGTTTGACATTGATCCTCATTTGGAGTTGAAATACATAAGTTGCACAAAATGGAAAAATATTTATCTTGTGAATTTTTAATCTCTTCAAACAATTGAAATTAAAAATCAGGAAAAATGGTTAGCACAGAGTTTTTCAGAAGAGGATGCCAGACAATTGCAACAATTGATATTGTAAGTGGAGAAGATTGCTTATGATTTTATTTTTATCAATGATGTAATGATTGATGATCGATTGCAGATTGCATCTGTCCTCTCCTTCATCGCCATATTATTTGTGGTATTCCTAACAATAACTCATGGGGACCAACTGGAATTAAAAGTCGAAAGAGATTCAGATAAACATCCAGAGCTTGCGGCTCTATTTGCCCTTGGACGTAAGGACGTTTTACTCGTTAAAAAAGAACAATAAGTTACCCACAAACTTTAGTCATCATCGGAGAATAAATAGTTAAATTACATTCATGATGGCTCTATGGCACAAAAAATGCACGACATTTTAATATTCTACAATTTTTATTACTTGTTTAATGTATTTTTCTTCATGCTCTTCAAATAATGAGTTCCAAGTAATTTTTCCAGATACAAATCTGCCAGAGATATTGAAACAAGGAAAAAGAATGACAATAGTAATTGAATAGCATTTATCTTTTTGGTATCTCATTTACAATATTTTGAGACGGAAATTGTAGCAGTCTATTTAACCAGAAAATAGAACGGATGACAGATTATATTGAATGCATTTAATTAAATAAATTAACAAATGCAATCTAGCGAAACCCAAAATAAATAGACTTTATAATTAGTGAAGTATTTTAGTTTTCAAGGTTCAATCCATGACATGCGTTTTGTTTTATATAATTTCAGGAGGTCCCTTCGTTTTGATAATGTTGGGATTTATGTCAATCTGTATAGCTTACTTCTTCATTGCACGATATCTCCTCTACTCTACAAAAGAGGTAATCACTTTTATCAGACTGATTCATAATCAAATATAAATCATGCAAATTTCCCCAAAATTTAGAGATCTCATCCAAAAATTCATCGATGGTGGACAATTTCATTGATTATTGTAATTACTCGAGGAGCATTTTTTATCACGGCCGTGTTCTTCACACCAGATCAAGCATTTGTCTCTTCTTTTGGCGTTATTGGCTTCCTCTACCAAATCTTTTGTTTGTGGTTTGTGAGAATTTACCAAGACAGACTGAGAGAGGAAAATGAGACTAAACACAAGTTCCTTGAAGATTTGAGTCACGTTGAGATTCAACAAAGCTTCAGCTTCGGCAGCATCAACCAAAATAAGACATTATGCTAAATGAAATTAATTAATTAAATTGCATACCATAACCATTCCGTGTTCATTTTTTAGCCAATTTCTCATTATGGCCAGTATTAATTTATGTACTTATATTTTATACTTTTGTTTTCTTCATTGTACACTGCGACTATTATAATATTAATAAAAATTGATTTTTATCAGAATTTTGCTGACAATTTTATTTATTACAGAGTTTAAACTGCATATGAGACAATGTTTGGTCAACTTTAGGGTCAGTTATTTTATTGAACTTGCAAGATCAAAATGGTAGCTTTATTTGAAAGAGATAAATTGAGAAATTTATTTGTTTTGCTGTATTTCGGTCTCAGAATAAATTCGACATTTGGTGAGCCAGGATTCGGACATCCCATCCTTCCTTTTCATCATTTTCCACAAGTCCCATTTAATCACTTGAATTACAATCATCATGTAAGGAACTCATTTTATACAAATTTCAGGAAAATTTTTGTCCATCTTTTGCACATTGATTCATATAATTAATTAATACAGACATCTGCTTTATTGTCAAATCCTGCTGCCCAGTTTTATCAACAACAACAACAACAACAACAATGGCTTCTTCAGCAACAGCAAGGTCTCAACAACCTTGCTTTTAACCAAACTAGTAATAGCCCTTTCGCACAACTTCAGCAAAATCCAACCAATCCAACTTCCAATGGAAATACACCGACTCCAGATATGCTTCGTCAGAGACTACTTCAAAAACAGAGAAGCAATCCAACTCAACAGCCAAATAACTTTAATAATAATGGATTTGGACAAAACCAGCAGGGATTAAACTTGAGACAACAAGACCAAACACCGACAAACTCTCCACAAACGGGTAACGCAAATTTTGGATCATTACCAAACAATAATTTCCCGTGGATTCAAAATCAAAATTTTGGTTGGGGTTGGGATAATAATATTGGATTTGGATTCCCTGATCCTTCTCTGCAAAATCCAATACAGGGTGGCCAACAACAAAATAATAACGACGTAACTCCTTCTTCGGAGATGGCGAAAGAACGACCTTCCAATAACGAATACACAACAACAACAGAGCCTCCAACTACAACGACTAATTCAACCCTTGAAAACGATCCTGTTGCAAAATTTCGGAGAATTGTATCCCAAATTCGAGAAATTACAAAGAAAGAGCTGGGATTTTAATTGTATTTGTGCTATTTTATTATATAAATATTTAATTATTACAATCAAGATGACGGTTGATTTGTATTCGTATTTGCAAGTTGTGTTATTTGGTCTCTCCTCATTTCAGCCTTCTTTATACGATATCTCACTTTTGCAGCTTCTCTGGCCATTTTTATCAATTCTGTCGAAGTTTCAGATCCAGTTTCTTGAACCAAATGATAAAATATTCCCTTTTTGTTTTTCAGCAGCATGTATGGTTCATCGAATTCCTGTGAAAGGTTAATTTACAAATACAAGCAAGAGCATAAATAGCCAAGTCCAATTTTCTTACGGAAATAGTTCCAGCATCCATTACGATTACTCGATCGCAATCGATAATTGTATGCAAACGGTGAGCAACAATTAGTACGGTGCAATTTGCAAAGTGTATTTGCACACTCTTTTGAATTAACGCGTCCGTTCTATTTAAAACAAAATTTGATTTCATGAACAACCAGTAAATATGTTTTTTTTTGAAAATTACTCTGCGTCACAAGATGCGGTAGCCTGAAATTAAAAAAAAAACGTATGAAAATAATTTCTCAAGCAAGGTTGCAATTTGTTACCTCGTCCATGACCAAAATTTTATTTTTTCTCAAAATTGCTCTTCCCAAGCAAAGTAACTGCCTTTCTCCCAAACTTAGATTTTGCCCTCCTTCATTTATCTTTTCAAATGCATTCATTATTTTAATTAATCCATTGTTGCTTAATCAATACAAGTATTACATTTGCATCCAGACCATGCATTGTCTTTTTGACCGTCTCATACAAATGAACCTCTTGCAAAATGTTCCATATTTCACTATCTTCGAATTCGTGAAATGGATCTAGATTATAACGAAGGCTTCCCAAGAATAATATAGGCTCTTGTGGAATGATAGAAATTTTTCTTCGCAAATCATGAAGTCCAATTTCCAATACATTAATCCCATCAATAGTAATTGACCCTTCCGGTTCTGATAACCGAAAGAGTGCAGATATCATCGTTGATTTCCCTGCACCACTCCGGCCTTTGTTAAAAAAATAAAAAGTCGTATAACCACTATAACCTTTGACAATTTAAAAAATAAACCAACCAACGATTCCAATCTTTTCACGAGGTTTTATGACAAAGGAAATATCATGAAGGAAAGGGACGCCATTTGATCCGTGTCGAACTGACAAGTTCTTAAATTCAATTGCTCCATTTTGAGGCCAATTTGGGGGCGGTCTCTTATCTAAATTATATGCCATTGTTGCAATTTATATAGCTGACAACAATATGCATATTTCATCAAAGGAATACCTGGAGAAGAGTCAAGCTCGGCTTCTGGGGCAAGCTGCGAATATTCCAATATCCTTTGGACAGATAGAAAGCTATTCTCTGTGTCGGACAGTTGTCGAAATCCCCATTGAAGTTGTCTAGTTATGCTGATGGCTGATGTTATTGCCAATCCTGCAAGCTCGGGATCGATTTTCCCATGCTGCCAAAGTAGCAGAGCTCCAATTGTTATAAATGCAGTGTACAAAACACTTATCCAATCCACAACAATTCCCAACCATCTCGCAGCCCCCAGATAAAGGAACCAGATACTGGAATGGAGGTCAAGATGCTTGTTAAAATCTCTGATGAAGGATTCCTCAACATGAAAGGATCTAATGGTTGCAAGTCCATTTAATGTGGTACTCAAATGAGCAAAAATTGGGCTTCTGGCTAATATAAGTACACAAGTGGAGAAAGCAACAATGCAATCAAATGTCATTAAGTGTATTTCCTAATTTTACCTGTCCCCTCCAGATGCTTAATGTTTCTCGCAGTTCTCTGAAAGAACTGACGGACGAGTATCCCGAATAATAACATCATTCCAGCAGGGATAAGGAAAATTGGATTGACAATTGCTACAATTACAAGAACTCCCAAGGCTTGAAGAACACACTAGAAACAAAGTTAAAATAAATAAAATATAGTTTGAAAAATCTTCCATTTGGTAAAAATTTACTTCAACAGTGTCAAATAAACTGTACGGCAGACTTGTATCAATAGTATCAATATCTTTGGAAAATCTGAAAAAAGTAATTGATATTTTCTGCATTATAATGATCCCCTGATGAATAGCGAAAAGAACCTGTTTAATATTCTTCCTGTGGGTGTGTTTTCAAAAAAACAAATTGGAGAATAAATAACGCCATTAAATAACTTCCAGTGTAATGCTATTGAAGAACGACCGCAGACTATGAAATAATGAAATGTCCGAACAATGGTCGCAATCATAAGTATCACAATTAAAATGGAATAAAAAGCTATGCATCCATCTCTGCCTCCTAAATTAGGAAATACGGATTTTATAAAGTCCATCAGATCCTGCAGAAATTTGTTGGAAGGTTTGTAATCAATCTCTTCCAAAGTTATCCTAGGTAAATTAGAAAACAATAATTTGTCTCCGTCTTAAAAACATGAAATTGATAAGTACCAAAGTTGAAGAAAATAGTCTGAGCCAGTGTACATTACTTGGGTTCCAATAGAAGAAAATAAAAGAAGTAACAATGCACAAATTCCAGTTCCCGAGTGAAAGTAAAGCCAGTAAAGCTTGCAGCCCATCCGACCCGAGAATGGCGACTCGGGCACTTCGCCTTCAGTTGACCCATCGTCAAATTTCGCCCGTACTACTCTGTCAATTAATATAATTAACTATTCCAATTTGCATACAACAAAAATAAATTACATTTCAAGCTTACATTTCTTTATTAATAAGTATTGTGCTGTCAGAATCTCCATACTCTGGAGGATTTTCTGAGGCTTTGGACAAGAAGAGTGAAGATGCCAGAGTCAGAGTGGAAATATGTTTCCCCCCATTGACACTTGAGGGGATGTCCCCTTGTTCTGAAGGATTTATTCTATTTTTTTCACTCGTGTTAATATCTGCAGCAAAATTAATCCCTTGGGCCACCAATTCTTCAAAAGTTCCTTTAGCCGCAGCTTTTCCTTCTTTAAGAAGAAGTATTTCCGTTGCTTTCGGTAAGAATTGAATTTGATGGGTGACAAGGACGCGTACTTTATTTTGGACAAGTCCACAAATGCAATCCATCATAATATTCTTGGCTACTTCGGCGTCCAATGCGCTGAGAACGTCGTCAAAAATAAGAACATCAGCGTTTGCATAGACAGCACGAGCCAGACTTATTCTGAATTTAATTTAAGACTTTATTTTAGTGTCAAAAGTTCATCAGTAAAAATTTCAGTACCCACCTTGCCCTTTGACCTCCGCTCAACGAAGTTCCTTTATAATCAAAGGAAACCTAATTTGAAAATCTCTAAAAAATGGAAATTAGCCAGGACTCGAACCTTTATCTCCAACAAATGTATGATCTCCGTGTGGAAATAATTCAAGATCTCTCTCAAGAGAACACGCTTGAATTACCTTCTGGTACCACTCTTCATCATACGGCAATCCGAATAGAATGTTGTCTACAATACGCCCACTGTTTAAAACCACAAAGTCAAAATAATGTGTTTATCTTGATTCACATGTAAATACTTTTGAATCCAAGGTTCTTGTGCAACATAAGCTATGCTTTTCCCGACGACGCGAATATTTCCAGATCGAACTGGCAACTCTCCTAAGATGATCTGCAAGAGGGAACTTTTCCCAGACCCAATCGTCCCCACAATCATAAGCAACTCCCCACGGGATACTTCAAAGGATACGTTAGAAAACAGGGGCTCTGTGTCGGAAGCGTTCCATTTAGCAGATATATTTTCAGCCACTATTCCAGGCTCTTTCTCTGAATCTGAATCCGAATCCGAGTCAATACTTTCATTATCTTTGGGGGCTGCAAGTATTGAGACTTTTCCACATTCATCTAAATTGAGAAAGTCCTTTTAAAAAAATAAAGTGTTAAACTTTGTTTCAAAATCAAGGGAAAACTTGAGTTGTCATTACTTCAATTCGTTTACAGCAGACAATGAGTTCTGCCAATATGGAGACAGCAGAAGGGAGAGATATCGCCATTGATTGTCGAATGCTTTGAAATAATGCCATTGCGACAAATACGTTTTCTGCGCTCAATTTATGTCCTTGTAACACATAAGCAACCAGAGTCAAAAGTAGCATCAGTTTTGAAGACATGTAATACAAACTGAGATTGATTGCTCGGAGGATGTAGGTCATTTGGATAAGATTAATTTCCTCTCTAAAAATATATAAAAAATAAATAAAATTATGGACTTGTATAATTCAGTTTCTGTTGATCTAACTTTCTCAATGATTTGACTTGATCTGAAAATGCAGATTCCCAAGCAAAAAGTTTTATGGCTCGGCATCCGTTGAGTATTTCATTCATAAGCATAATTCTTTTGTCTGTTTTCCCCACAACTTTTTCATGATACTTTCCAAACGCTTGAGCTAATATTCCTGAAATTAAAACGTTATACATAGTTAATAATTTAATTAATCTTGATTTGCAAAATAATTAAAATTGTAGCTACCTTCAAACGGAGTTAAGACACAAAGACAAATAATTCCTGCAAGACAAGCAGCACCAAAATGCGTCCAAAGTATTGCGACAATTATGATGAGTTGAAAAAAGGAGACCCAAATGTAGTGAAAATGAGTACATGCATTGTCAAATCTTGATAAGTCGGACATGATGTTGACTATTTTCCCTATTCTTGTGGCACTCACAGAGGATTGACTAAGTCTCAACGCCTGCTCAATCAATCAGTACAATTAATGATAAATAAAATAACAAAGACAAACAAACCTTTCTGTAAATCAGTGAGGAAGCGGAGGTACGCATTCTCAAATTTAAGTGATAAACAGCAAAAAACGTTCGATGATGAGATGTGACATAATACATTGAGCACAAAATAAGTCCAATTGCAAAAACATATCCTTTGCTGTGTGTAGGATCTTCATTTGTTGTAAAGTATCTTAAAAGGTATCCCAAAAGTACTGCTTGAGCAATCCTACATCAAGTAAAATAGTTGACACATCATTATTTTAGTAAATTATTATGTACAAACTTTGCAACGCATTCTTCTATAAAAAGTAAAAGACCGACGACAACGAATGTCGGATAAAAAATCCTAAACAATGATTTTAGAAGGCTTGGACGACGATTGTGTTTTTGAGCCTTTACTTTCTCTTTTCCCCATTCTTCCTCTAATCTATTCCCCAAATATTCGGAGCTGTCCTGGACAATGACGCTGTACATGTCCTCATATTGCAGATCCCTCTTTCTCCCCTCCAGAAGAAGTGGGTACATCCATCTGTATTTTAATTAAAATTTCAACCTTCTTCGTCATATATGTATTTAGCATTAAAACATGCTTACAAGCAATAAAGTCTGGAGAAAGCTCCAGCTCTAGAATACGGGGAACTTGTATCATTGTCAGGCATAATGTTGAATATCTTTGTTTCTTATTGACAATGATACAAATTAATTAGAATAAATCTCTTTGAAAATGATAAAGGTTACTAATAACATTGAAGAATAGAAACGATTGCGTTAGAAATTAGAAATTTTTGTTGGTAAAAGAAAACGATGGCACTTTCACCACCAAATTATTACTCTGCACCTAAAAATCCTGAAGCCCGTATTTCGTATATTGATCAAGAAGAAAGTTATGAATATAGAAAAGGTCCCAAAATTGAAAGAATTGTAGTCGAAGAAGAAAATGACGGAATTGAGGAAGACAACGAAGAAGGAGATGGCAACAAAAATTGGAAATGTGATTGCAAGGGCATCAACATTCGGGCAACAATGGCAATTTACGCCCTCATCTCCACACTTTGCTTTATCGCTTTCTGCATCCTCATTTACGGAATTGCTAAAAGTGGGAAGGAAGAGGATCAAAAAGTATTGGAAAAATATAAAAAGGCAAATATCACAATTAATAAACAGCGCAGCTAATTTAAGAAATTTTGACAAATAAATACTTTAAAATTATCACCAATTTAATACAATTATTAGAAAGTGTGCTAATCATCACAGACATTTATGGTCAACAATATAGGACTATTTTGTATCTAGTTTTCCTTTTCGTCTTATTGCAGCTTCTTCTGCCTTTGCCGTCAGTTCTGCCGAGGTTTCTGGTCCAGTTTCTTGTACCAAATGATAAAATATTCCATTTTTATTTTTTAGAAGCAAATGTGGTTCGTCAAATTCCTATTAAAAGTCAATTTACAAATACAAACAAGAACACAAGTTTCAATTTCTTACTGCAATAGTTCCAGCATCCATTACGATTACTCGATCGCAATCGATAATTGTATGCAAACGGTGGGCCACAGTTAGTACTGTACAATTTGCAAAATTTGTTCGCACACTCTTTTGAATTAAAGCGTCGGTTCTATAAAAAAAATGTTATCTTAAAGCTATGCATATACTAAGGTACTATTTTAATTTTTGATTCCTTTCTTACTCTGCGTCACAAGATGCTGTAGCCTGAAATTTAAAGAAACGTGTGAAAATAATTTCTCAAGTAAGGTTGCAATTTGTTACCTCGTCCATGACCAAAATTTTATTTTTTCTCAAAATTGCTCTTCCCAAGCAAAGTAGCTGCCTTTCCCCCAAACTTAGATTTTGCCCTCCTTCATTTATCTTTTTTTTTTAAATGCATTCATATTACTTAATTAGTATCCATTTTTTGGCTTATCAATATAAAGCTTATTAATTTTTTTTTACATTTCCATCTAATCCGTGCGTCGACTTTTTCACAGTGTCGTACAAATGAACTTCTTGCAAAGCACTCCATATTTCGCTATCCTCGAATTCCTGAAATGGATCCAGATTATAACGAAGACTTCCCAAGAACAATATAGGCTCCTGTGGAATTATTGAAATTTTTCTTCGCAAATCATGAAGTCCAATTTCCAAAACATTAATCCCGTCAATAGTTATTCTTCCAGAGCTTGGTTCCGTTAATCGAAACAGAGCAGAGATTAAAGTCGTTTTGCCAGCTACAAAATTTTTAAATTGTGGTTGTCGAATGTCGTCCCTCAAAACGTAAAGAGTGTGAATAGACCTACCTCCCGTCCGACCCACGATACCAACCTTCTCTAGAGCATGAATTGTAAAGTTGAGGTTCTCCAAGAAAGGGACATTGCCCATATATTTGACACAAAGGTTTTGGAATTGAATTTCTCCACTTTTAGGCCAATCATTGGGTGGCTTATGTTCTATAAAAATTCATTGAACAAACAATTGAAAAGTTTGCTTTGGCTTTAATCGGAATATGCAGACCTGGAAATGATTCGAAAGGTGCTTCCGATTCGATCCCGGAAGCATATTCAATCACTCGCTCTACAGATACCATTTGATTTTCAGCTTCTGCCGATTGCCTTAATTTAACAGAAAACATTTTAATTTGGATGCAAACGTATAAAAAATAACATTACCTAACTCCCCACTGGAACCAACTTGTGAGACTCATTGCAGACGAAATAGCGAGACCAGCAGCAGATCCGTCCAACTTCAGGGCAACCACTCCCAACGTTACAGCTGAAATGTACAGAATCGATATCCAGTCTACCTGTAAAATTTATAAATCATTTTTATGCTCTGCCTGATGAATTGAAAGTAAAATTGTCATACCACAATGCCTAACCAACGTGCGGATGCGTTAAACAAGTAAAATATTGCGGTGTGTAAATCCATATTAGCGTTAAAATGTTTTCTAAAATGATCTTCAGTCTTAAATGCTCTAATCATGGTCAAACCGTTGAGCGTTGAGCTCAAGTGATTATAAACAGGACCTCGGGCTGCAGAATATTGTAATCAATAAAAATGTATAATAAAATGCATCAGAAAATGTATGCATACCTGCTCCTTCTAAACGTTTTAAATGTCTTGCAGTTTTCTGATAAAAAATTCGGATATAATAAAATAAAACAGCAATCAATGCGGATGGAATAGTGAAAATAGGGTTGATTATGCAAACCTAAGAAAACATTTAAATTATAATGATTAGTATTGATTAAAATTTGTTAATGTGATATTATTTTGTTTGTTTTTGTGACATACCACTCCTATGACCCCCACAACTTGTAATCCAACCTATTTTTGAAAACAATTTGCTTGCTTAATTTATGAAAGCAAAAGTATACAGGTGTATGCATGTTTATTACCTCTAGCGTATCAAATAACGTAAATGGCAAAAGCTCGTCGATAACTCCAATATCCTTTGTGAAACGATTTAACAACAATCCGATAGGATTCGTCTCAAAGAATGACATTGGTGCTCGTAAAACACCGTGAAACAATTGCAGATGAAGAGCAACTGAAGATCGCATACAAATCTTGAAGAACCCAATTGTTCTAATTAGTGTCATGATAAATAAAGCTGTGATTAAAAACGAATAAATCCAAATTTGTTGCATTCTTGGTGAAATTATTTCATTTTCAGAAGCCTCCCAAGAAGAAGTGTTAGTTTCCTGTTCAGTCTCATTTGTCATAAAAATTAAAGTGTTATTTAATGCAAGAGTCTTCTCATTGTGTTCTTCCGATTCAATCCTGTATAGGTAGTTATTTTTGAAATTTAAATAAAAACAGACTGTCATTATAATGAAAAATTAACCAACCAGTATCTGAGCCAGAAATCAGATCCACTGTATAATATTTGTGTGGTAATATTGGAAAATAAAATAAATCCTAATTGACAAAGATTTGATCCCACTCGCAAATATTTCCAGTAAGTAGACGCCTTAATTGAACCTGAACCAACTTCTTCTTCTCTCTCAATCCTTTTAAAAAATCAAACACAAGTCATTCAAAAAAGCACAATAAAGTTAATAAATAAGTGTCCATACAATTCTTCTTCAACACTCTTCACACTTTCTTTTCGATGTCTTTTGCCGATGCTAGAAGTTGATCCAAAAGATCCCGTTCGATAGCTACTATTTACTGAAGCCCTTCGTGCCTCAGGCCCTGTATTATCCTCTATCATGTCTTCTGTTTCCGCATTCAGAATTTGTGCAAAATTGATATCACGTTTCTGAAGACTTGAATATGTTCCTTGTGCAACCACGCTTCCATTACTCATTAAAATTATTTCATTTGCTTTGGACAGAAACTGAAGGGAATGCGTCACAAGAATTTTAATTTTGTTCCGAAGGAGACCACAAATGCATTTCTCAAAAATTTGTTTGGCCACTTCTGCATCTAAAGCGCTGAGTATGTCGTCAAAAATAAAGATGTCTGCATTTGAATAGACAGCTCGAGCCAAATTAATCCTCGCCTTCTGTCCTCCGCTCAAAGACTTGTCGCCAATGAAAGTTTTGTCCCCACGAGTCATGGCCGCAAGGTCTGTCCGTAAAGAACATGCATCCACAACTTTTTGGTACCATGAAGGATTATAACTTTTGCCAAACAAAATATTTTCTCGTACAGATCCAGAAACGATAAAGGCTTCCTGACCCACGTAACCAATGCTTCCATCAATATTTATTTCCCCTGCGGAAAGTGGCAGTTCTCCTAAAATAGTCTGGAGCAGTGAACTTTTTCCCGAAGCTACAGGCCCTATAATCATCACAAGATTCCCTTCGGAGGCTGTGAGGCTGATATTGTTCAACGTATTTTCAGGGCTACTTTCGTCCCATTTTGCACTGACATTTTTTACTGAGACAAGTTTCACCCAATCTTCATTGTTGGTCTTGTTAGTACTTTTATTATTATTTATAGGGATGTAGTCTTGCAACAGGAGAAAGTTCTCAATTCTGTTTATTGAGACTTTGGTTTCCGCAAGGAAGCTGATTCCCCAGGGGAAGAAAATTGTCATCAGCAGTCTTACGTTTTGATACAGGGCCATCGTTACAAAAACTTTCTCAACGCCCAAATAATTTCCAGCCAAGACGTAAGCCACCAAAGTCAAAAAAATTATAATTTTTGAAGATACATAGTACAATCCCAAATTAACACCACGCAGGGTCATTTGTTTCCCAATCGAATGAATTTCATCCCTAAAAGTTTATAATTTATGATAATAAATGATTAGTTCTGTTTTCATTGTTGAAAATGCAAAGTTATTCACTTACTCTCTAGATTTGCTCACAATCTTGGAAAATGGAATTTCAAAGGCAAACGTTTTAATCACACGAATCCCGTTTAAAATTTCATTCATGATCCGAACTCTTTTGTCTGTTTTTCCAGCAACTTTCAAACGCAACTTGCTAAACAAGTGACCCATGAGACCTATTAAAACATATTAAAGTAAATTATTTGAACTATGTATATACCTATTTACAATATAAATTTAGTACTTTGAAAAGGGGTAAATAAGATGAGGAAAACAACCCCAGCCAAACAAGAAAACCCAAAGTAGCTCCACAAGATGAACACGGAAATCATTAATTGTACTGGTCCAATCCACAGATAGTGGACAAAGTTCAAACAAAAATCAAATCTTGAAATATCATTGGCCAACAGGTTTACGACCTGACCGGATGTCGTCTTTGATAATGCCATTTGACTTAATCTCAGCGTCTGCAAATGGCAAGAGAAAGTGAAGGCTATAATCGATATTCCATATCGACTTGATACTATCGAGTATTTAAAGTAAGTAAGTAAGTATACCTTGTCATACAAAAGACTTGAACAAGCTACACGAATTTTGAGATTGAGATGAATAATTGAAAAGAATGAAGGATGATGAGAGGTTGTGTAATAAATAACAGAAACTATCACACCGATGGCAAATAAATAGCCAGAGCTCGTGTCATATTCTCCGTTAAAATACCGAAGAAGATATCCAAGAAAAAGGGGCTGAGCAATTTTTGCGATGCATTCTTCTACAAAGAGAAATATTCCAATGAAAGCCCAACGAATCCAAAATATTCGTATTAACGCTTTAAGTAAACTTGGTCGATAAGAATTATTAGTATTTGGCGAAATTTGCTCGTCAGCTTTCAGTGCTTTCTCTTCCGGCTTCTCTTTATTTCCCAAAACAGAACGTTCCACTTCCTTTTTCCATTCTGAGATCAGTCTTTCTCCCAATACTTTTGAGCTGTCTTCTTCCAAAGTCTCATACAAATCTTCGTAAACCAAATCTTTCTTCCATCCATTCAGAAACAATGGATGCAGCCAACTGAAATTACAAATTATGAATTTGGAAAAACTCAAAAATGATTACGTGAATTACGTGAAAAATAGTTTGGAGAAGAAGGAAGCAGAAGCTCTTGGAGAATTTTTTATCAATTTTGCAACCATGTTTTTATTAAATAGTTTCACTAACAGTTATATATTGTCCTAAATTAAATGGCCAAATAATTATGAATAGCACATGTCGAAGAACGGCTGGACGGGTAAAATAGACAGAGAGAGAGTCTATGACTTTGAAAACTACCCGGCTGCCGGGTTGCGAATTTTCGCAGGTTTTCGGATTTCTCCTCCTGCGACCCCTTCCCCAAATATACAGCGTAGATTGTCCCCGCAAAATATCATAAAAAGACACGTAGACTAAAAAGCTCTCAACTTTCAGAGAATGTGGACTCAAAAGTGAAAAGTAGAAACTTGACACTATCTCAGTCTCTCTCGTTTCACATTACTTCATTCAAAATGCAATGCATAAATGATATCTTTGATCTGGACAAAATCTCTCCATTTTTTGTGGAAATAATTGGATTTATAATAATTAACGTAATGATGCCCCCTTTTCCCCAATGGGAAATCCCTCGTCTTAAAATCCTTGACTTTCAACTTTGCGTTTTCTACGTCGCATTTAAAGATATGTACATACATAGTGGCCATTATATACTTTCTCCAAACGTTTTCATGTCTCTCCGGGGAAAGTTGAATGGAATGCTTGAGTATAAATATATAGCTTCCGTTCATAGGTATGCATATATATATTATTTGGAGTGTCCTAAAGATTCAAGTGAAGAAACAACAACAAATAGGCAGATATTTTTTAGAGTGACTATTATTAGAGTGAGTATTACCATTTTATTAAATTTCAATGTGAGAATTAATATTAAGTTAATCACATTAATTAAAATTAAAGTTACAAATGTGCCAAAACTATTTTGTTGAAAAAAATTAAGTGTGGGAAATAATAACATCGACAAGATACTCATCTTCTAGGTCGCATTCTTCGACGGTACTTTCTAGATCCAAGATTTCACCTTCTGACATTAATTTCAATGTGTCTGGAACCATGTTCACATCCTGAGCGTACCTGTTTCGCAATATTTTGATTGTCTCTGTCTTCCTAATATAAATTTGGCGATTTTGTCGTCCACGTCTGTCGTCAGTTTGTAGTTTTAACTTTAGAACTGCTCCAGATCCTGTTTCATGTATATCTTGCAATGATTTCTCAACTATAAAGCCGTCTAGAATACACCCAGTGAAGATCCCACTTTCTTTAACATTTTGCGAGTCTTCGAGGATCGAACTGTCGAGGAAAAGTTGAATATTTTCGGCTTGTGCAATATTAGCTTTTTTGGCAACTTGTTCACGAACGGTGCTTATAGAATCCATCTATTAGAAAAATAGATAAATATTACTGTTATTACATTAAACCCGTATGGAAAAAATAATTGGCAAGTATTATTACATCATACGCTCTTAACTGAAACTCGATAAAATTGGCTCCATAAAACGCGATCTTGAACATTTTCATGACCCCCATGTCTTCCTCTTCGCCATCACTGGTTTCAACTATTTGTGTTCCTTGACTTTGAGTATCATCATCAGATTCTGTATCGATATCCAATTCAATTACTTCTCTTTTTTGTGTAGGTGTATCTTCACTATCATCTAGCAAAATCTGAACAAGAATTTCAATAATCAAATAAAAAAAAATCTGCTTTCATTACCTCTTCGAAATCGTCGATTCCGGATAATAGTCTTTCAGCTTCACGGAATATCTTTTGAGCTTCTCTACAAATTAATTATCTTTAGTTTATGAATATTCTCGTTTTGTTCAACTTACTCAAAGACATCCGATTTGTTCGATTTCTTATTAATCAGAGTCTGATTTTTAAAACTGGGATTCTTGTTCTTTTCCATCGTTTTCACCAATTTTTTTCTTGATGTAGAAACAAGTTTTGGAAGCCCAAATTCCTCCATTTCCTTTTCAATTTTTCTCTGCTCATCCTCCGTTAGTGGCGTCCCAAACACTGAACTTAGATGTTCCTTTTTGAAGAGAGCTGTTAATTTTGATTTTAAAAACAATTATTTGTATATCATAATGATTCATAATGATGATGGTAATTAAATATACCAGCGATGCTCTGAGAAGTGCCTGCTCCCGGCGTCGAGTCGAGGTCCTCCTCCCTTTCCACTTTGGGAGTTTTGGGACTCTTTTTGTTGCTTTGGGGGGTGACGCCGGGGACGTTGGAAGAAGGCGCTGACCGCTTCTTACACCCAACCATCTCCTCCCACTTTACTTTACCAAAGTTCGCCAAATAAAGAGGAGGTTTAAAATCTAATGCTCAAACTACTAACCTGGAAATATTCTGAATAGAAACGGGAAATATAGAAAATGGAATCGGGGCTAAAAGTTTCGAGTAAAAATTTCAAGTTTGTAAAAAGTTTCACTAAAAAGACAAGATGAGATTTGTAAACAAAAAACCAAAAGTTGAGTCCGATCCCGCCTTCAGCTTACTTTCCATGAAAATGCGTAATTCACAAAATGCCAATAAAAATGATATCTTCAAAATGATTATTTTATTTCTCTTTTTGGTCATCAGTTTTTGGTGCTAATTTGCGACGCTCTTGATCACTTGCAAGAAGGGCGTAAAGGGTCTTGTCCTTTTGTTTCTCCGGAGTCATTTTGAAAGATGCTTTTCTCCGTTCCCCTGCAGAATAATTCTCCAAAATTTTACTCAAAATTTTATCTGGGACTTGATTTTCATTTTCAATGTGTTCTTTGTCCTTTGCTGCTTTCACGTCCCCATCCCTCAATTTGTGGAGGTCGAGGAATTTGGTCAACTGCTCTTCCGGAGGAGAAATGAGACTTCGGTTAGGATAGTGATAGATTTTGTGATAACACTGTTTTAATTTAATTTATCTATATAAAGTGGGAAATGTAACAGACAAAATATTATTATATACCGAGTTGTTGTCCACGTCAAAAAAATTTAGTCCCATTCGTTCTGCGACACCATGACCCAAAATCCTAAAGGGTCCTTCCTCAATGCAAAATCCTGTCATTCGAATGTCATCTAATCGATACCTATATGACAACTTGATTGTGGATAATTTTGCAGTTAATTAAAAAGGCTCTTTTATCATACCCTCCGAGAATGAGGTAATAGTGAGGGGCCAAGTTGGTGTCATACTTTCTCTGGAGTTTGATATAAACATTGTTAATTGGCTCTTCTACAAGGACCTTTTCGTTTCCCTTGATCCTCAGCAGATAACCTCCATACTACTAACAAAGAATGGAGCCTCCATTATGGAGGTGGAGAAAGGAGGAGAAAGAAGTATAAAATACCCGAGAGATGATGAGCTCTTTGTGAGACGTGTTTCCGTACAAACAG
>JAQIXN010000816.1:0-27764 GCA_034698145.1 Proisotoma minuta
ATCGATCAAATAATCGGTCTCCTCACAGCTAACGATTATAATCCAATTCGATTATAATCCTCCATTCGATTATAATCGGTTACTGTGAACACCCCTATTGTGAATTTATACATTTGTTTTAGGCAAAATATTTCCAATGCTTCAATCGCTTTCTTTGTCTGACTGCTCTTTAAAACTACAAAATATCGGAGATTCAATTAGAGAAAATTTTCCAGAGTTAAAGCATTTAAATATTTCTTCAACATTGATAGAAAGTGAGAAAGAAATTGCAAATTTGAACATTTTTCCAAAATTGGATCAAGTACGATTAACAGGGATTCCTTTCTTGGCTGATATTCCTGGTGATGAAACTTTTATATGTATAATTCACAAATCCATGCATAACAAACTATTTGTTGGAAATTTCTAGACAAAGAGAAGCGTCAAGAAATTATTGCAATGCTGCCAAGAATTGAGAAGCTGAATGGTGGGGCTCAAATAAGTGTTGAGGAAAAAGACGCTGCCGAGCGCTATTTTATCCGAAAGTATATGGACAAAGAGAACAAGCCCCAAAGGTATTATGAACTAATCCAAAGGCATGGGAAATTGGAGCCTTTGGTCGATCTCGATTTGAAGCCAGCCACAAAAATTAAGCTTAAAATAAAGTTTGGACATGATCAAGAAATTGACCAAATTGTCAATGTCCGACAAAGCGTGCGACAGTTTAAGGTATCTAACAATTTGTAACATTTAGAATTTAGATAAATGACAACAAATTACATTTTTAAAGAAAATATTGGAGCCTATAATAGGTCTTGAAGCTTCAAGAATGCAATTATACTACACAGACCCCGAAGTACTGATGATCAAAGAAATTATGAAGTTTCCTGACAAATTACTTTACTCGTACAACATGCACGATGGAGATGAAATTATCGTAGAGTCTAAAAACAACTCGTCAAGGAATTTGGTTGCTTGTGAAGGTATTTTGTGAGAAACAGTATTTTTTGTCATTTTAATAACTTTTTGTTTGGTTTACTTAAATAAATACATTTTTGGTTTAATATGTGCTTTGGTTGATATGTTTGATTTTAAGCTTCTTTGAGCTGTTGGGAAACATCCTTCAAGTTTTTAAATGTCTTGTAGACTGCTTCGGGGTAGGAATAAACGTAGTATGCAATATTGTGCTTTTCTGCCAGAGCCTTCACTCTGTCCTTAATCAAGGGATGACGGAATTGTGGCATTGTTGGAAACAAATGATGTTCAATTTGATAATTGAGATAACCCCTAAAAACATGGAAAACGTAAATGAAAACATAAATGACATAAACATAAAACATGAGTAATTTTAATGTTTGAAGCTTACATCCACCAATTGCACCAGGGCTTTTGTTCGACGTCAGCGGTATGGAGCAAAGAATACTCGACCCAATGAGTGACGTCCTCAGTGACGGGGAGATAAGTGTGAGACAGGGCAAAATTTCCAAATAGATATGCAGACAATGCCCAAGTAGAAATTAGCCACGGCAAAAATCCGCAATAGTATGCGAGAACATAGTGACCAAAGATTGAAATTGCTTGAAGGTAGTAGCCGTGCTTCAAAACATATTTGGGGTGGAGATACAACTGCCACACCAAAGTCCCAATAAGAGTGTCAATTGTTAAGAAAAAGTAAATCTATGAAATTTGTAGAATAAAAAGATTTAGCCATTGTTGCCCATTATTGTTTGCATATTTAGTAATACCTGGTTTTGAACTAGAAATCCCATTCCTTTCTCCTTCTTTGAAACCACTCTTGCATTGTAGGCAATTAGTGGCATGGTGTCGAGGTCGACGTCATGTTTTAGTCTCTGTGGCATGGCGTGATGTCTGTTGTGGCCTCTTGCCCACCAAGTTGAAGAAAGGCCTAAACCAAGACCAAAAATGACGGCGTGGATCAATCTGTCAGCTTTTGGGTTTCCGGTCAGTGAATGATGGCCACTTTCTGGAAATAAGATTGCATTTAATTGGAGAATAGATGCAGAAATATAAAAATGCTAACCATGTTGAACCCATCCACTTCGTCCCTGCGCCAAACCGAGAAGAAGACAACCAGCCAATTTTATTAAATAGCTTTGGGAAAATAGAAGCAAATATCCAATGTATCCGATTGCGATAATTTCAAAAACTCGATAAATATTGTGGATATACGATGGCTTAAACATTCCTTCTTTTTCAAGCTCCAAATATAATTTTGTAAAGTCTTCTGTAAGAGCTTGATGTCTTTTGAGTTTCTCTTCCCCAAGAATCACTGTTTTATTAGAAGCACTTTTTATTATAATTTTCGACAACACAAGATATAAATAACTTACGGCGTCTATCAGTTGCAGGTCGTCTTTTAAAGGATTTGAGCATAATTGCAATCTTTTTTGAGGAGCGTTGGTGGAATTGTTGCATTGCGTGAGTGGCGTCTTCCCCTTTGCCAACATAATATTCGATAATTGATCCTCCTGGATGCTTTCTTATGAAATTTGTGACGTCGTAGTAATATCCATCGTAAAGTATTTCTTTTATTTCCGTTGCCCTTTCCCCCTGGGGACTAAAGTTGTCCATGGGGGCAGCTGCTTCGGATTGAGAGTTTGGGGCCATGATATTACAATATCTGACAATTAAAAATAAAAGTTTGGAAAATATTAATCAAATTCAAAAGGTAGAAGGAGATGCAACAAAAGATTTTGTTTTGAATAGTTCATGAGGTACATGCAAATCCTAATTCTGAAGCCAAAGGTTGTCATTTTATTGACCTTAGAAAAAAATCTGACCACCAGACAGATTAAATAGATGAATGATTTATTTGAGAGTACAACTATAAAGTTGAGAAGGTCAACAAAGAGCCATTCATGGAAATAGGTTTTACTATGCTAAGCAAAGTAATTGGACTTTGCACTTCAAACACGAGTATGCAAAAATCACTTTTTAAAAAATGCTATTGATTTGCCATACAAATTAATTCGTGAAGGAATGCACAATTAAGTTTCTTATCAATGTATAAAATTGGAATATCTCCAGATTCAATTTTTTAGTCGAGTGGTCCAAGTGACAAAAGTCAACAACTACTTGAGAATGGCACTTGGCCGCAATTTATGCATTGTTGCTGAAAGGGCTAATTAAGTGCTGCCAATTTAATTAAGGAAAAAAAATAATTAAATTTTGGTCAGATAAACGCTGTATATTTTGAATGCGAAATGAATTCAGTTCCAAAATGATGTTAAAACCACAATGAGATTTGCATGAATTTGGGGAGTCATTAAAAGGTTAATTAATGGGCAAATAATAATTAAAAGCTCTAAGATGAGTTAAGAACTATTTTGAAGAAAGTCTAATGTACAATATAGGCTTATTTTAAATAATTACCTTTCTCTTCGGTTCCAAGAAAGACCAATTCAAATTCAGACTCTTCCAATTTCTTAGTATGTATGCAATTATTTTGCATGTGCTATTCACTGACTGGCCCAAAGTCCGACGCCACACAAACGTTGAGTCCGACGGATTTCCAACTACTGCTCCTTCCAGTCTAATTGTGGGTGCATATCAATCTACCCGTTAATTACCGATCTAATTTGCGGACTTGTCTCAATATAAATACTACTTTGAAATGGCAAGCCAAGTTCAAGTTTCCAATCCATTACCTGCCTCATGAAATTCATATACTCTCCATGCAACATTGGACGACGTGACAAAGTAATAGCAAATATCTTCCATGTCTGCCAACAATGCAACTTAACAAACGTGTGCTTAGCCTAGGATGAGAAATAATTTTTTGCCCCTGCTTAAGTTGTGGTATGTGGTAGTGTTAAAGGCTTGTACCCGATCCTGTGGAATAAGCAGCTCGTTCATCTCTAATGAACTCGACTTTGATTAAGCTTTTTAGCATTGGGTTAGTGGGCATGAATGGGAATTTGTTGCATGGTCCGACATCGTCTTGACCAACCACAGTGACCACTGACTATGACATGACGGCTTCGGATACTTCTTTCATTCAAAACTTGTTCTCTCCCATCATAATATTAGTTATCATGGATTATTGAACCACGCTTTTGTTAGACTTTGACCTTTGGCCTGTACATCCAAAGTTTGATACAATGAAAATTTTAATGAAATTTCTAGTTTGTAAACAATCACTAACTATACTTAACATTCGAATTTTAATAAATAGCCATAATTTCAGGAGATGGTACAATTTAAAGGCAGAGAGTTTAAAGTGGTCCACGCGAATGTATCACGTTTATAGCGTGTGATAATTGCATGCAATTTTAACCCGAGTACCATCCAATTTGGCTAAACTGGTCAATTCTCACGTAATTTAAAGAGTACTTCCCAAAGGGAAAAGACATTATTTCCAGTTTCATGCAAAATGTGGGATTTTCCTTGAAATAAGATAACATCATACAGGAAGTGCAAATAAAATGCAAAATGATATTATTCAATCGCGAATTTTATTTGTTTTTTTCGTGCTACAAATAACCTTATAAATTGTTTATGTAAACTAGAAATAAAATAAATTAGGCTATTGCAAATCTAAAGCTTTCGTTTCTCATTATTGTAGTAGCTCCAGGAAAATCTCAACTTTGAAACCAAAGTAGTTATATTTCGTTGAAAAATGAAACACATGATCATTGATTACTCAACTGATTTTTGAGAGATTATTAATAAATGCAATTCTGTCTATTTTAAAATCTCAAAGTAGAACATATATAAAAACTTTGGAGAATAAAGACACAACTATTTGACTTGGAAAGACACCATGAAATTACTAAAACCTTAATAAGGCTAAAATTAAGGCGATCGATGTGATGAATTAAATGTTTAAAGGGCAGCTCATAATAAACTGTTTTAGGTACTTTGAGAGTTTCGTCTAAAATTATTGTAATAAAACCCGTATCACAAAAATTGTTTTTATGAAATAGATTAATGACTAAAGAATAATCGCTAAATGTTTTAATTGTAAGAGCAAATATCATTTTTTCCTTTGTGCTAAATTGTGACATGACATCAGAACTTTGTCAGTTTTTTTTTAAATTTTACCTGCAGTTTCGCCGTCATTTTATTATTGTAATAGCACTAAATTTTAAACTATGACTATGTTTCCCTTCCAATTCTTATTATCGTTCGGTTGTGACTTGTTTACAAATTATTTTGAGATGGACAATAGGAGCTCCCTAAAATATTTTCTGCAAAATAGAGCGGTGTCAGTGGGAGGTGTGTCGCCAACATCCATGCATTCAAACTCGCATTCGTCGTTACTTCGCAATTTGCTGTACACGTCCCGATATTCTTTGTCCATTCCATAGCCATCTAATATATAAAATGATAAAATTACAATTAAACAATCAATATCAAAATATTATGAACAATAAATGACAACGCAACAATATTACACTTTAGCGCATCTACAATAAAATATTAGACAGCATTAATTGCTTTTAAAAAAGCGACAATAGTACACCATAAAGACTAAAAGTGAGTCTAATAAGGATTTCTGTACCTTGCATATTTTGACCTATTCTGTGAGCTAATGGTGAAAGATAACCAGGAAAGCAACCCACACACAAAACAATTAGTATGAAAACACAATTTTGCAAGTGAACTTTGCTGGAAATACTTACATGCTTCAACAGAATCTCGGCCAGCAACCAAAGTTAGGAAAAGAATGTCCCGATATGTAGGAAAATGCCTGGAATTTGGCTGTTTGTGATAATGGTACAATAGTTGGGGACAGGTTTGGGCTAATGTTCCGCCTTGAGAAGCTCGAAGAACGTTACTCATCAATCTAAAATAATTTAATAGTAATAGTATTTTAAAATAAAAAAAATTCTGTGGAATAACGCAGAATTACTTACTTTACTAAATTATTATTGGTTTGTTGTGAGTTTTCACTTTTCTCTTCTTCAGTCTTTTCTGATGATTTTTCCCTTTCTTTCGACTTGAGCCATTCTACATAAAGTGGCACTGTAAATTGGTCGTGATATTTATGGTTGTCCCAATTGCAATTTACAACAACATTGCGAAAATCAGTTCCTTCCCAAGATGGGTGTATAGAAAATGGTTCTAATTCATTTGTAGATTCGTTACTTTCGGAAGATTCTTCTTCGCCTTCAGGTTTTGGTTTTTTAACCATTTTATTTGGGAAAAGAGATTTTGCTTCCAGACTCAGCCCTTTGATATGGCTTGGTAAATTAGCCCTGTGAAAGTACCACACAAGATTCCAAAATATTATTGGATGTTCATCCACAAACTTTGCTTGAATTAGACTTGAATCTCCTTCGTGATCCAAGACATTTTCCAACTCCTTTCTTAGTACCAAAGGACTCAGATATGGTACGACAATTGGATCACTTGATACCCCTTCTAACTCTATTGATTGGAAATTTGATGATTCAGGTTCAATATTTTCACAAACTGATATGGTTGGGTTCTTTGGTCTTTCACTGTTATTGTCAGTCGTTCCTTCTTCTGCTTGAGAAGAAGAAGTAGCATTTTCTGTTTCAGGACTAGTTCTTCGACTTTTTTGAATCTCTTCAAGAACAACACCTAAAGGATCTAGTTCTGGAAGTTTAGAGACACATTGTCCATCTACTTGTTGTTGTTCTGATGTTTCAACAACAAGGGTTTTATCTTCGATGTTTACAGTTTCTGGTTTTGTCACAAAATGTTTGGTACTATTTTGCTGAATTTTTTGAGAATTAATTAGATTGATTGTTGAGGCTCTTCGGGACATATTATTGACACTTTCAAGACTAGGAGCAGTTGTGAGATTGAGTATTTGAGGCATGGGATTATGTCTATAATCCAAAACACTGACTTCAAGGAATGGCACTTCCCATTTCTTGCAATGAGGACACCTTGTATTGAGATTCGAATCCTCGGCAGTCCATCCAGCCATAATTTCTTCGTCGAAGAGTAAAGATGAGCAATTGTGACAAATAGAGCAGGTTGACATATTAATCTCAAGAGAGACAGGTCGAGAGCTATTTCTAGTGGACGATGACGCAGCTCCTGGATAGCTATTTTTGAAATGCTCAACAAACAGAAGAGAATTTCTGGAACCGGATGTCGGAGAATCTATATTTTAATGCAGAGGTTTTAATAAAATTTTTGAATAAGCAATATAATTTGTATTAGTACCATGATCAACAACACTTGCAAAACTTGCTCTTGTGGATCCAGCCTCTGTGGTCAGAAGCTGATCCAGATATGATTCCGAAACGCTTGCCCATTGATCACTTTCCGGTTCTGGTTCATAATCATCTAATTGATCCATACCACGAGGGTCGTCGTATCGTCTAAAAAAATATTCAATATTGCAATATTCAATAAAATGCAAATTGTAATAAAAGAAGAAAAGTAAATTTACCCAAACGGTCCAGTCTTTCCAGGAGTAGCATTATTTCCAACAGCTTCCTTCAATTCTTCCAGTTTTGACTTGACTGTAACTGTTGCAGCAGATTTAAATTGGTTGAATCCCTCCATTAGTGCCTCAGCCTTTTTACCACCAATTGTCGATTCAATAAAAGACGTTCCTGCTTTTCGTAAACTTAATCTTCCTGGGCTATATCGACTAAATAAAGCATAAAATTTATTAAGCTACATTAGGACTAGTGGTTTAAATAAAGCATACCCAAATGGGTTTTTCAGATTAGAACTAAATACTGTCAGACCAGACAGATTGCCTCCTCCTGCACCAGCTCCCGTACAATTTATTGCCAATTTGTCATCACTTGGAACAGAATGTAAGCTTGCATTGCTCCCTACTCTGTCTCCAATTGAAGTTCCATAATTAGGGAGAGTGCTCGAGCGATGGAAACCTTTTGGAACTTCAGGTGGGCCCATAATCATCTTTTCGTTCATTCCGCCAATATGCCCTTCACTACAAGTCCTTTTGGGCGAATCTCTTGTTGGTGGTTGAATGTAATTAGCACTTTTAATTGATATTGTGTCTTTATCTGGAGAGCAAGGTTCACTCAATGCTCCCAAAGGATCGTTTTGTGTAACAGGAGTTCTCGCAGGACTTGCTTGTATAATATCATCAGAAGTAGTAGGAGGAGGAGAAGTATGTTTAGAGCGAATCTTAATTGAAGGTGATTTAGGCGTAATTAATGCACCGGGTCTAATAGTATCTTGATAACTTTCATGGCTTTCTCCATCTACAGGAGTAACATCTCGTGAATTGGAAGTGCTCTTTTCTATTGAAGAATTTTCTCTCGAAGAATCTTTTTCGTAATACTGATTTACTTTGGCTTCTAGAGAGCTATTCGATTCAACACTTGTAGATCTTCTATCTTCAGTAGTAATATTAGTATTTATTAATTTCTCGGATGGAGACTTTATTTTCTTTTCTGACGCTATTAAATCATCCTTCAGCACTTTTAATTTCGACATTATTTGAGTGTCATTTCCAAAGCTAACAGATCTTAAAAGACGTAGCGTCTGACTTTCATTTTTAATATCTTCACCACCTTCTTGATCATCCCCAAAATCTAATCTTTTCCTACTTTTCCCTTTCACTTCAATTTTCTTTGGAACTTGATCCTCTTCTTCATCGTCGTCTTCATCTTCATATTGTCCAATTCTAGAATTACTACTAGCCCCATAGTCTCCAGAATAACCTCCCATTAACAATCCTGATTGAGAATAATAGCTTGTGTCTGCTGCTAAAGACGCGAGACTTGAAACCCCAGATTTAACCCACTGATCTAAACTTTGACCCATCTTTCCCCAAAACTTTGCCATTTTTGCTTGTCTTTCATTTTGAGCTGAATATTCTGGATCTGCTATATCATCCGATGATGAAACTTTTTGCTCTTGCATAGATCCGTAACCAATATCAGATGCCGAGCTTATCCGTGTGGGAATTGCAGCTGAGGGAGAGCCATTTCCTGTTTCTGAATCGCTTTGACTTTTACTATTATTTAAATTTTCAGAAGGGATCCTTTGTGGACTGAGAGTAACAGAAGAAGATTTAACGTGGCCTGGACGAACTGCAGTTTGTTTTATTGGTAGTTGCTGAGAGTCTATCGACATTCCACTTTCATTTGAAATCTTGTCGGATTCGTCCACAGTGTCTCCAGCATGTTTGTGTCGAGTAGCTGCGCGAAATTGAGCTACTCCAATTATAACATTTCTAAGCTTGTTCCACATTAACTGGCTAGAGTTTGACACGTTGGAAGGCCATTCGGCTTCCAAAACTGCTCTGTTATAATATCCGTAAGTAATAGCATTAGGGGAAATTCCACACCGTTTCATTTTCAAAAGCACCTAACAAAAACAAATATTGGATAAAGTTAATTGGTCACAAGTTAAATACAAGTAATAATCAATCAATTCATTTTGATGATACCTTTACTGCAATAACCGGTTGATTGTACAAGCCACACAATTGCATTACAACTCGATAACAGATTTCATCCGCAGGTTGTAAACCGTAGCTGGCCATTCTTGCGAGCATTTCGTAGGCCATACATAATGCCATGTGTTTTGAGGGTGTGACACTTGCATAACTTGGAAGATGAATGAACCAAATACTACAAAAAAAAAAGAAAACAACAAAGATTAGCATAATAATTTCTATAATGTAAAAATTAATATTCAACCTGTAACAAGTTGAAAGCAAATATTTTGCCCAAAGATGTGGTTTTTCCGAATACTTTTTTGCAACCTTTTGTGCTGATCTAATCTCTTGTTTTGTACGCTTTGCTACTGGACTTCCAGGGGAGGACTGTTCCGTCATTTGAAGAACACGATCAATGGATTGAGACTTTAATCTTGGACCGCTGAATAGACCTTCTTTTAAAACAAACTTGCACTCGTAGGAATACAATTCATTTGGAGATAGACCCGTGGGTTCAGGTGGCATAACAAAAACTGTTCTTTCACTTTGGTTTCCTTCACTTGTATCTAATAACTTTAATGTTTCCGTATCGTCTGCTTCAACCTGCGAATCATAGAAAGATTTTTTTTTAAGTTGTTAAACTCCACTTTCTTGTTCCTTATTTCATACCTTATCAACACATTCGTCAAAAAATTCTAAACTTGAATCATGCTCAGATACAAATGATCGCTCTTCAATAAATCGAATAAACATTTGAGTTCTTAACATTAGCTGATAAAATTTTTGATAAGTTTTGTCTCGAGACCGAAGAAAGCCCTAAAAGAATTTGAAAATTATGTTTTAGGATTGTCACAATTAGTATTGTAAAGTGTTATTAATACCTGAAAATCGAATAAAGATGAAGCGTCAGTTGCGCCTATTGTAGGTGCTTTTGTAATTGGTAAAAGATATTGTCGATAGCCTTTTAAAATTGTAGTCATAAATCGTAGAAACGATTCTTGAATTTCCATTTCAATGGTGCGCTTTAATAAAATTGACATGTATAAAACTAGAAAGACGAAATCTGTATATTGTTTTTCATTACCTCTCGTCTTTTCTGTTGGAAATCAACGTCCATTGCTTCAGTAGTGTCATTCCGCCCTTTTGCAGCTCGATTCATTAAAGCCACTCGATCAGAAACAAGTTTAATAGTTTCGAGTGCGTTTTTGAGAATTCGTGTTGGTTTTTTAGGTAAAAGCTTTAGATTCAGCAAATACTTTCTATCCTCGCTCCTGCAAAATATCATAAAGATAAATTTAAAAAAAATACTTGGTTTATAAAACAAAAAATATCTCAAAAATCAACTTACACTGTGATTGTGTTAGTATCCAAATCTATACATGTAACATCATTTGGTGGCTCGTATAAATCAAAAAATCTAGAGTCAACGCCAACCAAAAAGGGAACCGGGGCTTGAAGAACTCCACAAAGGCCCAAGGGACACAATGGTATGTACGGACATTGCCAACGAAATGGAAAAATGAGCTGCAAAAAAAAAGTGTTTCTAATCAGACTAAAAATAAATAAAACTATATCTTACCACAGATATGGCTTCCGCTATTGCAGTCAAAACATCAGGCCGAAGAGAATGAATTAGTAATTTTTGTTCTGTTAAAACTAGTAATATCACCATCAGACAATTTTCCGTCCCCAAATTATTCAGCATGGAACGAAACGATGCACCACTGAAAAATATCCAAATCAATACACATTATATCAAAATACTCTAACCAATATAAAAGTATTGTTTTACCTTTTAGGAAGAGGAGAATCGTGTGAATGAGATAAAAGAATATTTTGAGTTGGAGAAAGCTGCATAAGGATATGTGGTCTTTGAGGTGATGGAAATGGAACTTCATCCAAAATGTGGGATATGTAACTGTAATCAAGTTAATTAACATAATAATTTTAAATCAAGACGAGTGAAATAAATGTTTGTTTTTATTTACCGTTCGATGGGAACTTCATGATTTCCGTTTCTTGCCATCCAATTTAAATAGTATAAAAAGGTTTTAAAAGCATCGAAAAACGGGTGATGCGATAATAAACAAATGCATTTGTTCACATGAAGGCTTAATTCTGGAGTTTCATTCGATCCTTTATATCCTAGTAGTTGTCTCTGTTCCTCGTTTAATTCTTTTTCATTGGAAAAAAATTCATAAAATGTGATGGCAGCACCATAAATCTTTTCTGTAGCATCAGCGACAGTCAAAACAAAAGTCGAAAATACGGGACGAGGTTGTAGAGAATTTTTCGGCCAGCACTCGACAGTAGCACCTGGAGAAAAATTATATGAAGATTATTCAATTAATTCCCAATTTGATTTTGAATGAAAGAAAACTTACACATAGGAAGACAAAATGTTGCGGTTAATGGAGGAAATGGGAAACTTTTCATATCTAATGGTGGATATCTTAAAAGCACCTCTGGTTTAAAAGATACTAAAGGAGGCCGATTCATTGACTTTTTGTAACATAGAAAAACATCACAGCCCATCTGAAAATATAATGATTGATAATTTTGCTTGCCATTTATCTACCGTCGTCAACTTACCATTCCCTTATTTAAGTTCTTTTGAATCAAACAAAAAGCGTGTGGAGGTTTTTCGCCCTTGTTTTGAAATATTACGCAAATATCAGTTACAACTAATTCGTTACAGGGCATATTTTCAGGGGCACGCCGGAAAGTTAGCAGAGTTCTTGCACTCGTATTATTAACATTTGCAGGACGACCATCCGGTGTCGACAAAACTACTTCTGCGTCTGGAAGAAGTCTTTCTTTCCCATCGTACATCACCCTGAACAATTATTACCACAAGGTTAATCCAAGAAAATTGTTTTTTTTTTTTTTTTAAATATTAGTAAAAAAATACCCAATATCTACGAGTGCAGGTTTATCTCTTCCTCTTCTATAACATAGATAAATTTCAGGGGATCGCAGACTCCCACTATTTAAATTGGCTGGATAACCAGAAGGGGTATGTTCCACACAGCTGAAACCTTTTGGAACCAACTCTCCTAATGTTGGAAATATTACTGTGATATCCTGCAAATTAAACAAAATGTAATTTCTTCATAATTTAAAAAAAGACGTGCATTTTGCATACCGTAATTGGTTCAATGTTTTGCTGATTGGGATTAAGCCCCTCGCACAAATCTTCATCCACGGGTTTGAAGTTGCTGTCTGGAAGTCCAGCGACGACGAAGTAGTCAACTACTCGCTCGTTATCCATTTTGAGGGATGTTTTGTAAGATGACTAAATCTGAATGATGGCGATTTTATTCAATTTGTGATTTGGTTACATTATAATTAAATGCCTTCCGTTCTTGGTTCTGAAACACAAAATCCAAAATCAAATTAATTTACAAAACTAATGCTTCTCTCAATTTGTTTGAATCTAAAATTGTTTACCAATCTGCTAATTATTTATCGATTTTTATGAAACTTTCGGCTCTTGAAGCCTTATCTTTATATCCGCCGGATAAAAACAAATGAAAAAGCTGTTTATCTTATCTTTCATGCCAAACATTAGAGAAATTAATCGCAATTTTAACTAGTAATATAAACTATTGCTTTTACCAAATTACACCCACACAAATATTTATGCAATATTTGAACAAATAACTGCTGACTCATGATTACACATTAACTAATTATTGACGAATGTCTATATTTACCTTATATAAACAATTAAAGAAGAAAAACTGAAAAAAAACAAAAAAAACTGTTTCTTGCTTTCTTGTTATTTTTCGAACATTATTTTCACTTTTAAAACTGTTGCACAAGAATTTACTTTAATTGATTGTAGATCTAATTTCAGCTTTACTTTAAATTTGATTCGTAATTTGTACAGACTTTAAAAATTTTGAAATCTAAGTTGGAAATTCATGACAAAATTCAGAATTTCGGATCGGAGCCCTCTCTGTCTCACCTTCCTCTGCTCAGTCTGCTCTGATAGTAAAGATATTTGTTGTCCCTCCGTCCGACGCCTCGTGAGTCATGTCATCATGACCTTGTCCTCATCACGTCACATTGTCACACTCCAAGTGGGTCCTTAAGGGAAGTTAACCAAATTAGTAAAATACACTAAAAGGTAATTGGACGAAACTGCTGATTAAACGAGGGAATCCTTTGTCTCATTTGCTGTAATACAGCAGCTGTATTTGTAATCGTACAACATTTGTAAAATTTAATTTTCAGTGAAAATTGTTCACGGACAATACCAAAAAAATGGAAGATGAGCGAAGTCAAAGCCAGAGTTTATTGGCAGAGTTGGAATATAATCAGATAACAGCTAATTCAGGTAAATTAAAAGTATTGTCAATTTTCATGAATTTACATCATATAAATGTATTTGTAAATAAATTAAGAGATAAGCCAGAGTCTGTTGGCCAACGACTCGGAAGTGATATCGGAGTCGCCGTTCGAATCCTCCGCACTTCTCCCCCAAAGGATGATTGTCGAAGAAAGCCAGAGTCAGAGTCTTTTAGCAGAGTTAGAAATGAACGGTGGTATGAAATTAATTTTTGGTTGTTCTCTTGATCTGTTACATCCTGGATTGTTTGCAGGAAGGACAACTGTGTTGGACTCGGAAGAAGGGAAAAATCCAAATGCTGCTGACTCTGAATTAATGGAAGTGGGTCAAGAAGCTAATAATATTGAAAACTCGGAAGAAGAATTTCAGCATCATCAAAACCAAGAAATTGACGAAGAGGAAGAAAGACTGGAAGAGGATGAAGGAGAGGAAGAAGATGAGCATGAGGAAGACGAAAACACGTCTTTTAAAATTAATTTGCCTGTATCGAGAATAAAGAAGTTGATGAAGATTTGCTTGCAAACCAATGAAATTGTTGAGCCAGATCCCGAAGAACAAAATAATGATAAGAGCAAGAAAGGGAAGCAAAAGGGGAAAGGCAAAGTTAACACAAATTCTGATGGTTCCACTGCTGCTAATTTAATTCTCACCAAAGAAGCCATTTATCTCACCACAGTCGCAACGGTAATTTAAGACGACAATACTGTTGAAGTTCTTGAATTTGATCAATTTGTTGCATTGCAGGAATTATTTGTAGCGGCAGTGACCCAGGATTCGAGCAGAGTCACTGCTTCCACCAAGAAAAAGACGATGACTGTTGAGCATTTAAAGAGAGCGTTGAGTGGGACGGACTGCTATGAATTCCTTCAGGGATGTTTCCACCCTTCTCTTATCATTGGAGACTGAAATTAACTGTGAAATTATAAAATTAATCGAACATTCTCAAACTTTGTACTGTTAAGCTAATTATTGAGATCATTAAATACGACGTATGATAAGAAAGGTCTCAAGAAGTCAAGTCTCAACTTGCCTCCGCTTTTCCAATATTGTTGTGGACTTTGGTCCAAATTGTTTGGATCATTGCCTGCATCTGCGTGACATGAAAATTCGTATGCAAAACAAACCAGTGATAAATATTGTAATCCAATTCCTTCCTAACTCGTCAACAAAGTAGTGTATACCTGGATTAATGGATGGATTACACTTTTTACTCGTTTTATATTCTTAGGGCGTATAATCTTCCAGTTATTGGATGTCTGTCCAGCGGATAGCTATTTTTCTCCACATGCGAATAAATGGTAAAATTCAGTCTGAAATTATCGTCTAATCTTTGAGATGGAGGCTGGGTCATCCCCCGGGGGGTTTATTATCACGACATTTCTTTGGTCTGCGTTGGTTGGTCTTTTGTTTTTCCACTTGTTTAAGAAATGGCTACTTTTCAAAAGGATGCCACCAGGTAAGTACTAGAAAATAACAAGCTATTATAAGTTTTAACCTGATGATGGAAACTGCAGGCCCCTATGGACTCCCTTTTATCGGCAGCATTGGATACTTATCCAAAGTAAATACCCTTGAGGAGTTTCAGAAATATAAAAAGAAATATGGAAACATATTCTCATTCTCATGCGGAGATCACTAGTTCGTATACATTATGGAAATCCACCAAAATATTCCAATTATATTTGTTTTGCAGTGTGATTGTCATCAATGGCTACAAAACTATACAAGAAGTTTCAAAACGAGATGAATTTTGCGGCCGTCCAGATTTTCATGTTTGGGATCTGCGGAATTATGGAATCAAGAATAGAGGGATTTTGTTCAACGACGTTGGACCTGTTTGGCAAGAGGTAACTCATTTTCCACTTGACCAGTGCTTTGAATAATACATTCGTAACATTTTTACAAAACAGCAAAGACGATTTGCACTACGCTCTTTAAGGTATCTATCAGTTTTTATATTCTCGTATAAATTTTTAATTTTTTGATATGGACATAGGGACTTTGGCTTTGGGAAGGAGAGTAAGTAAATTACTCGATAAAATCGATTTGCTCCATTAATAAAATTATGCTATGACTTAGGCATGGAAGGGATGATTTATGAAGAACTGGAGCATCTTGTAGTTCAACTCAAGTAAACCAATTAATTGAAACGTTTCTTTCCATATTCCAGAAAATCGTAAAGCGTATAATTTTCAGAAAAGATCTTGGAACACCTGTTAATTTAACGGGGGCTTTTAATGCATCCGTTTTAAATAGTTTGTGGGTGATTTTAACTGGGAAACGATTCGAGTTGGATGATCCTCAATTACTTGAAGTCATTCAATTACTCACAGAGTAAGAATTGACAAATATTTTGAAAACTGTTGGCAATTAAGGACCTTATGTTGTAGGAGCTTGCGAAAAATGTTGCTTACCTTTGTGGGACTATTTTTCCCGTGGCCTGCAAAGTACAATTTAGTTCGTCGAGGAGCTTGGGCTCAAAGCGCAGCATTTCGCTTGAAAGTGAGAGCAATCATTGAGAAAATTGTTGATGAACATTTGTCATCATATAATGAATCGGCTACAAGAGATTTTACGGATTCGTATATTCATGAAATGAAGAAGAGTGAAAATGGCTCAAGTTTTCATGAAACTGAAGGAGGTAACAAACTATAAGAAAGTTTTTTTCGAATGCCTTTAAATTAATTTTCTCTTTTCTTCAGAGTTGAATCTTAAAGTGACACTGATGGACCTTTTTGTGGCCGGTGCTGAAACGAGCTCAACGACTCTATTGTGGTCAATATTATATCTCACTCAGAACTTGGAGATCCAAAGAAAGGTTCAGGCTGAAATTGACGAGATTATTGGCAGTCGTCCTGCTACCAGAGATGACAAACCCAAATTGGTGTATTTAGAAGCCTTTTTGTCTGAAGTGCACAGAATGTGTTCCCTGCTCCCAATGTCCGTGTACCACAAAATGATGGACGATGTTGGTACGTCTGAATAGTACTTGGTTTTGTCACGTTTTAAAATTGTGCTTATTTTCGCAGAGTTTCAAGGTCATATTCTCCCAAAAGGCTCTGCTGTATTTTTAAATCTGCACGACGCTCATCATGACCCTCAAGTGTGGGGTGAAACAGCCAATGAATTTCGCCCTGAAAGATTTCTAGACGCATCTGGGACAAAATATGAGAAACATGAGGCACTAATGCCATTCGGTACGGGAAAGCGTCAGTGTTTAGGGGAATTACTTGCTCGAGACACCTTGTTCATTTTTCTAACCGGTTTGTTGCAAAAATTCAATTTTGGAATTGATGAATCGGAAGGGAAAGTGGACGTTAATGGATCTCCAACTTTCATCTCGTCGCCAAAGCCATTTAAAGTCATCATCTCAGAAAGACGCTAAACTTAAGGAAAAAATATCATATATACCTATATATAATACTAAAGTCAATAATTAAAAGTGTAAAATTTGTAATCAATGGGAATCACAAATTGTGATTCACAATAAAACACGTTTATTTAATCACTTGGCTTTTGCAAATATAAAATTCATGCAATTACTTATTTGGTTTATAAATCCTAGTACGTTTCAAACTCCAATTATGTATTCTTTCCACTTCATCAAGTAAATGTTGTCAATAATTCATTTTAATTTAATTTTATGGTGAAAGGTACGCAAATATCTCTCGGTCGATTAGTTATCATCATCATCTATAATAAAATAAGAAATAAAACATATCAATTAAATATTTGTTCTATTTAGACTCCCTGCATTTTCTTTATTATGTACCTGGTCCTTCTGTGGTTGCATTTTCTCCAGTATCAGGGTCAGGAGTGGTAATTATGGCTCCCGTTTCCTCGGACGTTGTTTCAGGGGACGAGTCCACGCATTTTGGCCTAATTGTGGTCGCTAGGTCTTCTTCGGAGGAAGAAGATGAACTTGAGGAGCTGTCACTCCCACTCCCGTCCTCGTCGTAATCCCAACTGATTTCATTCCCATGTTTGCTAACTTTTACGAGGAGGAAGACGCAGGAGAGGATGACGAGAAGGGCCAGAAAACCGATTACAAGTGTCCGCTCTTTCACCATTTTGAAATTTCTACAAATTGTTTGCAAATTTCACAGTGATGAATGACGAAAAGTAGGCTAGAAAAACTTGGCAGCGTTTGCGAATTGTATGCAAAAAGTGATTGCTCGGGTTCTCTAGGATTTAATAATCTAATTTTAGATTACAGTTTACGTGTGGGATGATTTCATTGGAAAAGTGACACATTGGTCAAATCGACATGAGGATTAGTTGACATGTCGTGTCATGGCCATGGACCCACGTCCTGAGGATTAATTAATGGAGGCAACCAAAATGCAGTGACAACGACAGCAATCATTGAAACTGCGACGGGAATCGCAAAATTTGGCATGAGAATTAAGCCTAAAATGATGACAATTTGGCGAAATAATTTCCAATATTCTGCAAATTTCCCGAGTCCGAGAAGAATGATGGAATTTGGAGAAAGTTGTTCTTGTTTTTCCTTAATTTTTCCCGTGGATTCAAGAAATGTGGAAAATGTATCGGCCAACGCAGGAAGCACAGAATTCTCAAAGGTTTTCACTGGAAATTCCAATTATTGCAGTATAAAATTTGTGAAAAAAACAAAAATTTAGCCAAAGACTTACAGTAATCAATTAAAGAATTTTCTTCCAAAGCTATAATGTTTTGAATTTGAGATGAAAATATTACAAAAATCATAAAATATTCTTTGAGTCTCATTGTTGCAAATGAAAAAGTTCCGATGTATTTAGATAAACATTGAATAGAAATAAAGAGAACTTGCAAATTTTAATTATCATCATTTTGCAGCTAACGGATTTATTTACAAAATTAGATCAAGCACAAAATTCGATAATTAAATCTAAACTACTTTAACTTGGCTGAGTTCACTGGAATTATCACACTGCACCAAATCGTTGGCATTTTCATCTGGAACTTGAAACTTATTGTTGCATTGTTCCGCCGTCAACTTAATTTGTTCCAACAATGTCTCCATTTCTTCCATCAACGTTTCGTTAAAACGTTGAAACTTTTTCTTGGTTCCAATGCATTTGGAGTCCGCAGTCAGAGAAATTGTGGCCCAGCCGTTGTACGTCAAAAACAAAAGACCAATTCCTGCAATTTATGTACATTTCATTTGAGACAGAATCGATTTCTCATTTTTGAGCATTTCATTTTAATCCTCTGACCTTGACCTCTCAGGTCTTATCTTTGAAAACCAATTCTCGGAAAACCCAGAAAATATTTGTCTCAATTTGCCTCTAACTTAAGCCAACAATTAAACCTATTAGTTCTAATTACTTTTAAAACGTCTTTAAGAGTTTTATATGTAACTGGAAAAATGAAAAGCATTTTCTAGTCTCGAGTTTTTGTAAAAATCAAAGAAAAATTTCTTGAAGGGATCTCTATCTTACCACTATTATATCTGCTGAGAGGAAGCCAAACGCTGAGATCTGTGACTCCGAAGCCAAACATTTGTTGTGGCGTTGGAGGTCCTGGAATATTGGACAAAGAACATGTCCCAGTTTTCTTGGTGTCCCAAAGAAGTTCTGCAATTTTCCTGGGTAAAAGTCCCATGGTAGAATTGTGGTTAAGAGCAAATGCTTCGGGAATTAAGGATTTGACTGCGGACCCATAAGTTGTCTTTGCATAATTCAAATCTTCCAAAAGCGACCAAGAGCCATGCTGCTGCAAATCTGCTTTGTAACGCATTATTGTCCTGCAAAAATAAATAATTATTAAAACTAAAATAATTTATTATTAAGCCAAGCTACCAATGATTAGTAAGTGCTTGTTCCACCGGATAATTGGGCCTCGGAACTGAGCCCATAATGTGCACGCTTTTTGGAATTTTCCCATCCCCATAATTTTCCGCGATGAATCGCCTAAGTCCCCTCCCATAGGCTACCAACAAAGCATGCGTCACCTGGAAAAGACAACAATTTAATTACAAAAATTAAAATACTTTATAAACGGTACCGAGAATCCGAGCTGTTTTAAAGCCGCCCTGTAGCTCTCCAACTGAATTTTATTGACCCCCGAGCAGTACCAAGAGCCAGAAAATTTGCTGAAGCTCTTTGTAATACAATTTTCATCTCCTGGCACACAGATAAACTTGTTGGAAAGGTATGGCGTCTGACAAAGTATGATCCGTGCGTTTCTCCCCCAATTTGTTGACTTTTTGGCCAAATTTGCAGATGCAGAATATTTGAAAAGACTCGAGGGCAAGGGACAAGTGACTGCAGACTGATGAGAGCTTACGGAGCTGGCCGTGTACCAAAACCGGACAAAAGACATGCCATCCATGAGAACATGATGAGCTCGAAGAAGAACATAGGCCGGAGTTTGACTTTTCTTTCCAAAACTGTCAAATTCAAGACAATTTGAGACAACAAAGGCTTCCCAAAGGGGTCCTCCTTTTGGAAAAGGCTTTCGTATCAAATGCCCCACGAACTCTGACAGATTTTCTCCGTTCCCAAAATCCTTTTCGTGGATGAAATGAATGCAAGAGTTGAGATCAAATTCCGGGATACGTTTCCAGAAAAGATAGCCACACCTACACATCAAACAATTTATATGCAACTAAATGAAATTGATTAGTATAAATGTACTTCTTACCAGGGTACAAGAGTGAAGCCCAATTTCTCATAAATTCGTTCTCCATTTTTCTCATTTTTGAGGTCATAAATTGCCTGGAAATGTTTGTAAACGACGGAAGGTTCGGGGCTGCCGTCAAGCACTGCCAAGTGGACAAGGGTACAGCTCGGCTTCAAAAATATTTTGTCTATCGCCAAAAAGGTGCTCACTCCGTTGACAGGAGCTCCCAAATTTGCAAACTTTCGACCTGCCAACTCTGCCAACTTGAGGTAGAGATAGCAGAAGATGAGGAAGAAGGGATAGAATATTATTCCAAGGGTCAGACCCAAAATTAGACTCACTCTAATTCCCCACTTGAAGATTAGATGCATTTTTTTCTCTTGGGTAAGGAAAAAACGTTTTGTGAACCAAGAACCGATCAGTTGGGCGTTTTGGGACCAAATGGTGATGATTTAATCATCTCCAGGGAATGAATTTCAACAAACCCATTGGTCAGGGTTAAGGTGTAGATTTAAGGTGAGGTTAAAAATAGTTTTTCAAGGCAAGGGCAACAATAATGGGTCTCTGGGTTAAATAGTAAAGTGAAAGTTGTTTTTGTTAAGGGACCCTTGCCCTTAAGAGTTCCTTAAGGATCAATGAAAAATCCTCGGGAAAGGATTAGGATTCAAACTTGACCCTAAACACGTCCTTGAATCAACGGAAACATTAAGCCTTCACCTACAGCTACAAAAATAGAAGAAAAACTGTTCGAGTTTATTAATTCTTCTTTTGTCAAATAATAAAATTAATAACACTGATACTGATTGACAACTACGCGACTCACAAAAAACGAACATATTAAATTCATAATAAAATTATTACCTAGTTTAACCTATCAACAAAAAGTAGTTTGGCTTCATAAATGCATTCATTTGTAAGTAACTAAAACATTGAGTTTATAAAGGTTAATATATGTAGCTTGTAAAATTACAGGAAAGGTTTACTTTAGAATAGTTTAGATCGTATAATATATAAATAGAGTTTTAGTTTACGGACGCTAGAAATCTCATTGTCAGGTGTACAGTAAAAAATAACAAGGTTACTTAAATAAGGTCGAGGTAAGATGCGGATTGTCGCTCACATTTTTGTCTGTGAATATTATATAATACAGTTCGGAAAACTTGGTTTTGGAACACTACCCGTTTGTAAGTAATTCGTTCGGAAATTTGTGAAAGAATGACATGATGGCACGTAACAGCTATAACTGAATCGGTCCAGTTGTAGAAGAAGAAGAAACTGCTTTCAGATGAGCGAATACTTTACCCTTGTGCATCGGCAGTTCCTGTGAAACAAATTTATTTATTTAAAATCTGGTAATAAATGGCACTAAACAAAGTCTTACTTGAATATCATCGGAAATTTCTTCCTGAACAACCCGTGACTCCAGTTCGGGACAATCGGTGTGGAAAAAATATCGGAACTCTCCTTGACGTGGAAGATTTTTCTTGAGTGTCCCCAGAGTGATCCCACTACTGCCACTGCTGAGAGCCATACCCCTTGAGGCTTGAAGGTTGAGACGGTATGGAACGTCTTTGTTGTCATCATAGCTTACTATTACACAAGTAGTGGTGACTGGAACATTTTCCAAATTTGGGGGCGAATGGCGTGGGACATCGGTTCGCGAATCTAAAGCTGCAATTACTTGAGAGTGAAATTCCCCTTGATTCGACGGCCCTTTTTTCAGTCTCCTAATTTTTAAGAAAAAAATATTATTTTTTTTGTAATAGAGGGTATTTTCCAAATGAAAAGCAAGCGAAATGTTAACCTTTGCGAAGGAGGACTGCCAACAAGCGGTCCAAGCCGATCAGAAGACTGGGACTGAATAATCCAGTCTCGTACTCTATAATAATAGAATAACAATATGCAACTTGTTTAGTGCAATTCCAATTTTTTTTTATACCTTTTGTCCTCGGGAGCAAGGTTTGGGGCTTGGGGCCGAGGAGGAGGTGGCATCATACCCGTTGCTCCAGACACAACAGATATTCCAGAGTCAATAAATTCCGTGGATGGTCTTTTGAACATTGGAGGGTGTGGGTGACCTCTGAGGGGGTAGTGATAGCCACGTAATTGTTGGCCTGTCGCCAATGGAGGGTCTGAAAATGTTCAAAAAATTAAATTTTCATTCAAATTTCTCAAAGATGGAAGAAAAAAAAAACACTTACAACGGTCATATCCCCTGAGTTGATGTGGAACACTTCTAGATTTAGGCATTTGTCCTACTCGAGAATCTTCAAGTACATGTGGACTTAAGTACTCCGTATCAGGGACATTGCCAGAATCGATGGAAAATAACGTGGAAGTGGACACGGTAAAGTCCTTTAAATTGAATAAATAATAGTAAATTGGCAAATAATTTTTTACTAATCTCAGTAAAAAAACTTACTCTATCTCTTCGTTTTGTCGGGGGAAGAACAGAATGAGCAGCAGCGGTGGGTAATGGACCTCTTCTTCTAGCAGCAGTTGGAGATCGCAATTTGGGAGATTTCGATTTCGGCGTTATATCCGCCAAATATGGCACACGATCAAAGTGCAGGTCTGGAAAAAAGTCAAACAAACAAAAATTAATTGAGTTTTAACTAATTAATTCACAACTGACCTATAATCTCATTTGGCTCCGATTCCTTTTCTTGCAATTGCAACTGCATTATGGCTTGAGCCAACATATTTTTATGTGATATGGGTTGCCCAGCACTAGCATTAAACGAAGCTCGGCGTTCAGCAGCAACTTTCTCCAATTTGTCAATTATATAAGCCGCAAAATTCTCGACATCTTTCTCTGGATCAGGATACAAACTTCTAGTCTTATTTGTTTGCTGGTGGGTAGTTGGAAATTGATGCTGTTTTTGTAGATCAGCACCACAATTAAGTGTAACTCCGCGAGGCAACACGGAGCGGAATTTTTCCCTTTCTTGTCCTGGGCCTTGGTTTTGATGGTGAGAACTTTGTCCACCAGTACAATGAGCATGTCGTCGTTGTTCCTCTGCAGGATGTCGAACTCTTTCCCCCCCGTGGCCGCCGTGATGCCTCCTTCGAGATCCAGAAAGGCCTACATCTTCTGCATCTGTCATGGCCCCTGAACTCATACTAGCAATTTCAGAGTCCACTCGACTAACAGGATTGTACGAATGGTAGGAAGCGTGATATGGAAATGGGACGGAAGGACCACCACCACTTGCAGGTGCATGACCTGTTGCTGCTGCTGCTACTGCGGTAGCTGAATGTTTCACAGTTCTGTTTGCTAATGCTTCATTTTTTCTAACTTTCTGCTTAAACTCACTCGCTCGTTGAAATTCTGTCGCTAAAAGTGCTTCTTTGGTAAGTCCAACATTGACAAAATGTTTTTTAGGTTTGGGCATTGGCTGTAATGGAATTGGTTGATGCGTACTAAGTTCTCGATCTTCGTGGACGGTTTGCAGTTGGTAATTTATGATGATTTCTTGGTCTTGTTCTTTGTCAGTCTGGATTGGAACCTCCTTTGACTCTGCGCTTATTTCGCCTTCGCCCTCTTCAGATTGTTTCACTTCTCTGGAACCACTTGACGCAGACGAGGAAGCTCCACAAATTTCTTCCCCTGCGCACGCTGCAAGATAGAGTTCGCTCTGTAGAAAATTTGGATATAAATGTTCCCTCATGTGGTTCAACACATCTTCTTTGGCCTTTGCAAAGATTTCAATGTCTCCAAATCGTTCATTGTCAATTGCGGCCGTGAGATCAATTCGGGAGTCGTCCGAGAGGCCTAAAAGATGGTCGATATAAGCTAGGCAGATTTTTCGCACCAAGTCTGGGATTTTTTGTGGTGGAGCGCATTTGAGGCCTTCGCATGCCCAGAGAAATGTTAATTGATAGTGACAGCGTTCTTCTTCCAAATAGGATTTGAACAAATCTTGTCCTGTTTCAAAATACGAATAGTTGTTTTGCTGTCAAATATGTTTTAGTAAAAAAAATACCTTGAGGATCATCGAGTAAAGCGTTAAGTCCCCTGGACCACACCACCCACGGCGGAGTTGACGAAGAAGTATTTGGGGATGAAGACAGTAAATCTGCAATTTCAAAAATAAATGTCAAATTTAGTTTTTAATCTTAAAAAAAAACAATCAAATCTGACATACTTATATTTTCAGCGTCGGTGTTGGCGTTGGGGGGATCAGGGGGCTGAGGGGGAGGAACGGTGACGTCAGAAGGCTCTGCCATCACCGTGCTTAATTGTTTAATTAGCTATTTAATTAATGATTAGTCTACTCCTAAATTTGCTTGTCCTAGAGCACTGTTTTCGTATCGTGCGACATTTCGCCAAATAATGTTTCCACCTTATCGTCGTCTGTTGTTGGTGGTTGAACTCTTTACCGCGACTTTCGTCTCCCTTCATAGCTTTTCAATGGATGTCAACCTGTTAATTAATTACAGTCAACGGTCAGCCGACAATCAAATTCATATCTTGACATTATCTTGACATTTGACAACTAACAACAAAAAATTACCGACTCAGTTTTACATCATTAGTAATTGAGCTTGAGAGGAATGGGTTGACAATGTCGTGGCCTGACGATGACACTCTTGGAAGAAATATTGACTTTTATTGACAAAACAGTAAAGTTGAAAGTTGAAGATTGTAGTTTGGAGATGTTATTTATTAGTGGCCGTAGACGGAGTTGCCCGAAAGTGGGTATTTGGGGGTGTGGGGGTTAAGGGAGCCACACCCACTGGGGGTGGGGGCAGAGTACAGTTAGTTCGGGCTGAAGGTAAACAATGGAAGCATTTTGAATTGAGTGAAATCCCGGAAAAAAGTGTGGACTCGCGACTCGCGAGATGGTGATCACTTTCCACAAATTCAAATCAAAGCGTCTCAACTTCATTCAAAACTTTTGATCCTTCAAAATATTTCAAATAGTTCAAATTGCAATTATTGTTAACAATAATTTCACAAAAAGTTACAAAATTATAGCCCTAGAAAAAAATACTTTTTATAAGTGCTTTGTGGAATGATGGGAATGCGTGATTTAAGAAAAAGCCAAGTCTCAATTTCCCCGTCTCAAATATTATGAGAATCTCATTTTCTGTATACAACTGTAATCTCAATTGAGATTCTTAATCATTTCCCAAATTATTCATCTCCCTTCGAACTTATAATATTATTATTGGCATCCGTTAAAATCCATTCTCAACTTGACTCATTTTTTTTTGCTAGCAAAGTAAAATGTGCTGAATAAGGAGCACTTTTACCTTGAATCACCTGCATATATTACACACAGAAGCGTAATTTTAACGGAACAAAAGTTCCAATTTCCATTTCCCTTGGTTGGCATCTGGATCAAATTTATCCCAACCTTGCATTTGCTTCTCTCCTTTTGCAATCCATTTTTTGCGAGATACAACACAACTGGCGTCCGTCCGTCCGTTGGCTCATCCCAACTTTGTCCAGTAAACAAGAGTGACGCATGGAATTGGCCCTTCACTCATTTTGACAACACTCATAATTAGAGACACGCCTCTGACAATAAAGCCACGTGGAGAAGTATATTACCGGAATTTGTATTATTTATTACTCCATATGGCATGAACACTGAACAAGTGTCAGATTCCATCAGAACAAGAGTTTAGTTGGGGGACAAATTGATGACTCAGCCTCAATTGGCTTCAACTGCTTCTTAATAATCTTAATTATGTCATGTTGTGTCATTGTTTACCAACTTACAACCAAATCGTCATGTCTTAAATTATCCACCAATGACTCATACCATGAAAAATACTGGAATTTTTCCAGTTTTGTTGCTTTTCTAACTACCCAATTAGTAAGTTAGTTTAAACAAATGAATTAACGAAATTAAACGGAGGGCTTATTGGCATCCTAAATATTTCTTATCCATTGATTTTTTGTGGTATGCAGAAAGTGTAATTGAATTGGCTCTCAAGGTCTAAGAAGAAAGTGAATGTTTTAGCCATAATCTTGAATTGACCTACATCTCAATATAGCAATCCTCAAACTCCATTCAAATCAAAACCTTGTTTTATTGGCATGTTCTGCCATCAACATCTCAAGGCTCCCCTTCAATTAGATTCTCACAAACAACTGGATTTAAGATTTGTCCATATTTGGTATTTGGGTGAAAGGACGCAGTGCAGTGCTTTCACTCTCCTTTCTTTGGTCCATCAACAGAACGTTGACCTGCCCCAACTCCCACTTCCGCCTTCCCTAAAAAGAACAGAGAACAGAGATCTCAACGGACCAAACACAAAACCTTTGATTGTACCACAAGTGGTCACTTTTCGTCATTTCGGGACAAATATACAAAATAATGTTTGCATATAAATCCAGAGAAAAATGAGACTTGTCCGGAAGTAGAGTAAATTAGTTAAATTGGCTCCTCGCCGGAAGTTCCCACCCTTGAAATACATGAAACTGGATAAATTAACTAATTTAATAAACAAACAAGTGAAGCTTCATTCAGTTTGAGCTTAATTTCTAAAGCTCATTTAAATTAACTGATGTTTAATAGAGCAAAGAATTTTAATAAAAGTTTGGATTTCTAGTGATTTATGCTTTAGTTTGTATAAAAATTGGCAATCTTTTGAATGAAAAAAGTTCAAAAGATGACCTCAAAAATTCTTTTCTCACCAATTAGTTGCAGTTGGCTTAATTAACAATTAGTGAGAGATAATTTCTTTTATTTTTATCGTGGAAAAAGTAGGATTTGAATTGTTGCATCTTTTCAATTAATTGAGCTCATCTCCAATTCATCTCTTGATTCAAGCTTTAATTGTTAACGAGCCCACTGCAAAAGGACGTAACCACGCCGCGTCTGCACCCAACAAAGCTCAACCTCGTTAACCCAAACTCAAAAGATGGGGAATTTGAAGGGGGAAAATATTCTGGGAGCTGGAGCCGCACCCATTTCCACGACTGACATCACTGACGTCGTCATCGTTCATTGAGGACAACAAAGGGGCGGCGCATCCTACAATCCTCACTTCCAAAAAAGGGCATACTCCTCTCATTGGCTAACCGCCTTTCGCGGGGGGACAAACATTTAAAATGGATAATTTGAATTTCCCTCTCCGCGACCTCTCTTCCAGATGACCCCACTTTAAAAATATAGGGACGAGGACGTTGGGGTGAATGACCCTAGAGAAAGGAGGCGGAGTTTGAGTTTAGTTACTCGCCGGTTACTGACACGGTCTTCTCTCATTCAACACTTGCCTCTGACCGCTAACGGACGCCGATTATACACTCTCTCAAAGTTAACTAACTCGTTTAATTCACAACAACAAAGGTTAGTGCTTTGCTTAATTTAGGTTTACTTTGAAAAGTGTCTAATAGTTTGAAATAAATATTTAGCAAAATGTGTGACGACGAAGTTGCCGCATTGGTCGTTGACAATGGTTCCGGAATGTGCAAGGCCG